>PITA01011919.1:0-64462 GCA_004023965.1 Spilogale gracilis
ACTTCAAGTTTCATAGTGTTGTGGTCAAAAAAATATGCATGGTATGATCTCCATCTTTTGGTACTTGGTAGGGTCTGACTTGTAACCTACTATGTGATCTATTCTGTAGAATGTTCCATGTGCACTTGAAAAGAATGTGCATTCTCCTGTTGTAGGATGAAATGTTCTGAATATATCTGTTAAGTCCATCTAGTCCAGTATGTCATTCTAAGCCATTGTTTCTTTGCTGATTTTCTGCTTAGATGATCTGTCCATTGATGTAAATGTGGTTTTAAAGTCTCCTATTATTACTGCATCTTTATCAATTACTTTTTTATGTTTATTATTAATTGTTCTGCATATTTGTGTGGTCTTATACTGGAGGCATAAATATTCACAGTTACTATAGCTACTTGTTGGATAGTCCCCTTTATTATGATATAGTGCCCTTCTTCATCTCTTGTTACAGTCTTTGTTTTAAAGTCTATTTTGTCTGATGTAAGTATGGCTACTCCAGCTGTCCTTTGACATCCATTAGCATGATAAATGATTTTCCATCCCCTCACTCTCAATCTGCAGGTGTCTTTAGGTCTAAAATTGATCTCTTGTGGGCAGCATATGCATGGATCACAGGTTTTTTAATCCATTCTGACACACTGTCTTTTGATTGGAGCCTTTAGTTCATTTACATTCAAAGTAATTATGGATAGCTATCTATTTTGTGTCATTTTATTACTTGCTTTGTCATTTCTGGAGATTTTCTCTATTCCTTTCTTGTCTTTGCCACTTTTGGCCATTCCTTTCCACTCGAAGAGTCCCCTTTAATACTTTTTGCAGGGCTGACTTAGTGGTCATGAATTCCTTTAGTTTTTGTTTGTCTGGGAAAATCTTTATCACTCGTTCTATTCTAAATGGTAGCCTTGTTGGATAGAGTGTTCTTGGTTGCAGACTTTTCCCATTCATCACATTGAATATATCTGTTCCCCCTTTCTGGCTTGCCAAGTTTCTGTTGAGAAATCTGCAGCTATCTTTATGGGTCTCACCTTGTAAATTAAGGACTTCTTTTGTCTTGCTGCTTTTAAGATTCTTTGTTGCTATGTTTTGAAATTTTAATTACAATATGTCTTGGTGTTGGCCTGCTTTTGTTGATTTTGATGAGAGTTCTCTGTACCTACTGAATCCGGATGTCTGTTTCCTTCCCCAGATTAGGGAAGTTTTCAGCTCTATTTCCTCAAATAAATTTTCTTCTCCTTTTCTCTCTCTTCCTTTTCTTCTGGGATTCCTATGATACAAATGTTATTACATTTGATGGAGTCACTGAGTTCCCTACGTCTACTTTCATGTTTCACAGTTCTTTCTCTCTTTTGTTCAGCTTCATAATTTTCCATTATTTTGTCTTCTATATAACTTATCTGCTCCTCTGTTTCTTCTAGCATTGTGCCCATTACATCAAGTCTATTTCCAATCTAAGTTACTGCATTTTTCATTTCTGACTTATTTGTTTTTACATTATATCTCTGTGGTAAAGGTCTCCCTGAAATCTTCCATTCTTTTTTCAAGCCCGGTAAGTATCCTTATGATTGTTGCTTTAAATTCTCCATCGAGCATGTTACTTCTATCTGTTTTGTTTAGACCTCTGGGTGTGACCTTAACTTCTTCTTTCATTTGGGCTGAATTACTCTGTCTTGGCCTTTTGCCTTCATCTCTGCTTTTCTGTTTTTTTAGAGAAATCTGTTGGAGCACCTGGGTGACTTATTAGATTAAGCATCCACTCTTGATTTCAGTTCAGGTCATGGTCTCAGGGTCCTGAATTCAAGCCTCAAGTCAGGCTATGCACTAGACATGGAGCCTGCTTGAGATTCTCTCTCTCCCTCTCCCTCTGCCCTTTCCAGCCCTCTCTCTCCCACTCTAATAAAAGAAAGAGGAACAAAAAGAAAAGAAAAGAAAAAGAAAAGAAAAGAAAAGAAAAGAAAAGAAAAGAAAAGAAAAAAGAAAAAAAGGCTTACTGTCCCAAAAGCTCTGGTCTCAAAGAGTGATGGCTTTATGAACAAGAGGTCCTGTAGTGCCCAGGGCCTGGTGCTTCAGGCAGTTTCTCTGGTGTTTGCTGTGAGCACTTTGTTGCTGTGTTTTGGCAGCTCTATCCTTCAGGCCATTACCTCCAGAGGTTCTCCTTGTCTGCAGTGGGCAGTGTTTGGACCTTGACCAGAGCGTGGTGAGCTTTAACTAGGTGTTCTGTAGGTCTGTCTTGTTAAATGAGACTTGAGGCTACTTCTACTAGTATTGTAGACTTGAAGAACTCTCTGGTTGGGAGATGCTGTACGGGCAGAGGTTTCTGCTGCTCTTCTGGGGAAGGGGCCCACCTCACTGAGACCGGGGAAAACGTTAGTGAGAAGAGTACTACCAGAACAGCGCAAGGGTGTGAGACCTGCTGTGAGCAGCTTAGGCAGCCAAAGTGGTTCTCTGCGATGTACCAAAGATAGTTCTGTGCTTATGCTGAGGGATGGGGGAGAAAAATGGCACCTGTCAGCTGTTGGGCCCTTGAGAGGTGTTTCTGTGCTTTCTGGTCTCAGGGAAGCCCTTTAAAATCAAATATTCTCCCTGCAATGTGTCCCAGGCATTTTCAGATTGCCATTTTCAGCCTGTCTGCCTCTGTGTTGTTTGCCTGACTTTTCTCCAGGAAAATCACAGTGCACTCTGTGCTCTATCTCAACCAAACTTGCTGACTTTTAAAATTCCTGTCTTTTGGGACATGGTGTGGGCAGGGGTCTGCATTGCTTTTCTGGGGGAGGGTCTCATTGCACTGGGACTGAGGGAGGTTTGACTGAGAAGAGGAGATGGGCTATTGTGCACAAGTGTGGGACTTGGAGCAAGCAGGTTAGGTAGTCAGTCTCTGGGCTAGCAGCCCTTGGTGGCTCTGCACCTATGCTGAGGGGTGGGGTAGGGACATGGCTCTCACCAGCTCTTTTGTCCCAGAAGAGGCATCTTTGTGAATACTGCCTCTCACAGATGTGCTCCAAGAAGAGTGGATAATTTCCTCACTGTGGGCCCCAGGTGTTCCTCAGATCATGCCGCTGCCCTTAGGTTACCTGCCTGCCTTCTCTCAGGAGCACAGCAGTTCCCTAAGGGCTCTAGCCCAGCCAAGCCACCCAACTTTAAAACTCCAGTCTTGAAACCCCAGTGGTTGCAAAAACTCAGCAAAAATCATCACTTCTCATTTTCCCAGCCATTGGGTTTGGAAAAATGTTCTCCTTGTGCATTCCCATCTGCTATTCTCTTTCTTGCCTTTCTCCATGACCAGGGCTCCCTCCCCTCTGTAACACCCACAATCCATTTCTCTAGCATACCACATCTCCGCACTTGCTACTTTACTTAGTGTGGCCTCTTCTCTTCTTCTAGTTGTGGAGTGTTTTCTGTCAGTGCTCAGGCTTATTTCTGGAATATTTAGAATAATTTGATAGTTAGCAAGTTGTGTTCAAGGGGTGAGAGTAGTCTAGGGTCCTCCTACTATACCAACATCTCAGCTCCCTCCAGTTGTGATTTTATCAAGAGGGAGGCGATTTCCTTACTTTCAAGCACCAAAGATACTTCATGCTGATATTATGTTTCCTTCTCCAGTCTTAGAATCAGCCATTTAGGTAAGAATCCTTGGATCCTTTTATTTCTGAATGGTATTAGAAATCTAAGATCTGGCATTTGGTGGGTTCTTTTTTACTAGGGTATTCTTGCTTTTAGGCCCTCTTGGCAAACTGAGCAAGAAAATATATGTACATATATTAGTATATAAAAGATATGCACATAAAATGATATATATATGCTAACATATTTATAAATTTGTATTATGTAATCACCTATATCAGAATACAGCTAATTATGATTTCATACTGATGTCCCCAACTCTAACTTATTACTACATGGACCATCCCAGCCTCTTCCCCTTCCTTATCTGTAACCTCATACTCCCTAACAATGAGAAATGCGGATCCCATAATTTGCCATCATTTACTTAATTGTTCGCTTCCCATTAACATGTATAATGGTACCATAATTGTTATCCTGTACTCCCTTGGGAAATAAAATAATCAGCTATGGTATACTACTTCTGTAAGATCTCTCTTGCCTTTAATCTTAGAAATTCTGCTCACTTTTACATTTTTCCTCCGCCCTCTTCAGTGAGGATTTTACATATTTGTAATACAGTCATATCCTTGCATTTTATATATTCTATCGTAGGATGCTTTGACTTCATAAAATGATTTGGCTAAGTTTGTATATACTGAGATTCACTCTTTGTCCTGCAAAGTTGTATGGAGTTTGACAAATACAGTGTCATGGGCCTACAATTACAGGATCCGTAGAGAATAGTTCTACACCCTAGAACTTCCCCTATACTTCACCTATTCAATCCTCTATTACCTGAAGACCTGACAACCTCCAGTCTTATTATAATTGCTATAGTTTTGTCCATCCAGAATGTTTTATAATTGGAATCAGACTATAATCTGGTAACCTTGGGAAACCTTGTTTTCCTTGGGAAATAGACCATTGTTACAGAGAACTCTGTGGGCATGTTTCAAAATGATTAGTCTTCTCTCCTGTCAGAGCAGTAAGGGGATCTTTTCTAAATCTTTATTATGAGAATTCAGCGAGACTCCTATAGGTAAAGTCCAAAAAAGGAATACCCTTCTCCAAGACTGTGACTCCCATAAGTTTCTCACTCATATGCTGGCCTATACTCAACCTCTAAGAATTTGCCAAAATTAAGATTTAGTGTTCCAGTCACTTTATGGCCCCAGTGGCTTCTGATCCAGAATTCAGAGAGGAAGTTTCCCCTGCAATTTCAGTTCTTTGTCAAGTACATGAAGTTATTGATTTTCACTATGTTTAGATTGTTAACAAAATGGCAACTCTAAGTTCTTTCCACATTGGAGTTCAAACTGGAAGTCGTTTTTATATTTATTTTTTTCATTAAATAAGTTAATATCTTCTTAAATTTTTACTCTGCCTCTGCCTCTCTGATGCCAGGATAGACTCATTAATTTTTATTAGTATTATTTTTAATATGCTTAGCATAATCCTTACATTCTCAAGGAGCCTAAATATATTCTTCCATCTTTATGTTTTACACCTTCTTCTTGTTTATCCTTTTGTTTGCACATTTTCTCTTGTTTGTTCACCTTAGAAGTTTGTTCAAAGAATTACCTGGATGAATGATTGAGTCATTGATAATAAACATTTGTATAAAATGAGAATAAAAAATTCAGTTTTTATCTGTTTAATAAAGAAATGCCATCCTAATTTAAGTTTTAAAATCAGTTTTAGGGGTGCCTGGGTGGCTCAGTTGGTTAAGCCACTGCCTTCAGCTCAGGTCATGATCCTGGAGTCCCGGGATCGAGTCCCACATCTGGCTCCCAACTCTGCACGGAGTCTGCTTCTCCCTCTGATCTTCTCCCCTCTCATGCTTTCTTTCACTCACTCTCTTCCTAAATAAATAAATAAATAAATAAACAAATATTTTTAAAAAATCAGTTTTATACTTAGCCTCTTTGTGATATAAAGCAGTGAAATAATCATCATTTTAAGCAATCATAACCTATGCTATAAGCTAAAACAACACTGTGATGTTACCAAGATGACATCTTACACATCAGAACCTATTGTCATCACCCATAGAGACTTTATGAAGGCCAGTCTGGGAGCTAAATGAGTAAAATAGAGAGTACTTTTTGTTTATTTAACAGACACACTTACCCTTTGCTAACATTCACTGAGGGAGTTGTAATAAATTTAATAAGGCTTGAGATAAAATTTTCAAACAAAAACAAAACCATAATCTATTTCTAAATGTTGATAAAAAAGATATCCCCAAAATTTAAACAATAAACAGTAGACCACACATTTCATTTATTTTAATTCTTCCTCCAAGTAAGTATGAATAGTTTTCTTTCTAAAGTAATATAAAAGCCAAATAAATAATTCTAAAATATATTCTTACTCTGATACCACATTCATATTCATTGTTAAAGGTGGTACTTTCTGACAAAGCTGGTCCCATGAAATAAAAGTATGTATTTTAACATGAGTCCCTTACTGACTTCGACCGTCATTGAACTTTTAATTAAACCAGGCTGTTCCAAAATATTCATATTGTCTTCAGATGAACTGGTGACAGAAAGGCTCGAGAGCTCTGCACATCTCTAACAAGGAATAAATTTCCTGTAATATCACTGAAGTCAGTAAAATATTTTATTTATGAAGATCCAGGTTCTCATATCATCAGGAAATTTTAAAGAGATGACTTGGCAAAAGTATTAACTCTTTTAGACTGTCCAAGCTCTGAATGCATTGAAGCAAAACACAATTTTGACTTAGGAATAGAATAGAATAGAATGCAGTGTATATTGAAAGGAACTCTGAGTCCCAAATTGCTGGGTTCCAATCTGACGCTGACAGATTTTCTGATTTACTGATATAGTTTCTGGGTCTTCATTTATGCATACATAACAGATGTACTTGTGTGCCTGTGCACACAAATTTGATTCAGATATATGCTAAATTTATTATTTTAGTTCATCCCATAGGTTTACCAGATTTTTCATGTCAGCCTCAGTAATTAGGTTCATATGGTAAGACATGTTCTTTAAAAACCAATATGTTATTGATGTCCTTAATAATACCTAGGTCATCTGTTGATCCTAATCATTATGCTATAAAAGCTATGGTTTCGTTTTGATTACAATTAACAATAGCTCCATCTAGTGAATTATTGTTGCACATTGATTTGCCTTGGGTTTAAATGAGCTATTATTAGAGAAGAGGAAATACTTTTTTTTTTTTTTTAAGATTTTATTTATTTGACAGAGAGAAACACAGCCAGAGAGGGAACACAAGCAGGGGGAGTGAGAGAGGGAGAAGCAGGCTTCCCGTCGAGCAAGAAGCCTGATGTGGGACTCGATCCCGGGTCTCCGGGATCATGACCTGAGCCGAAGGCAGTCGCTTAACCAACTGAGCCACCCAGGCGCCCCAAGAAGAGGAAATACTTTTGATGAATCCATTCATTTTTGTTTGCAGATTCTCTCTTCAACTGTGCTCTCTTTCCATGATGCTTCTTACATGAGAAACATCTTCAGCCTTTCATCTTTTACATGCATTTTCCTATGGATAAGTTAATTCATGGGTAGAGTGGTAATCATCCAAAATGCATTGGGTCATGCTCTCCTGTTTAATACAGTTTAAGTATTATAGTATTACTGTTCTCAGATGTCTTGTCCTTTTCATCTTTTTTGACTGCTGAAATTTCGGTCTCTTAACAAGCCCAATTCCAAGAAATAAATACTTTGGTGCAAAACTGAGAACCTGCGTTCTTAGAAACACAACTGTAAAACTCATCTCTTTTTGTCTCTTTTAATGTGTCCTCATTTGAGAAAGGTAATATATCCCATTGGATAAAGTCAGTAGGTACTCTTGGCTGTGTTTCACAAATACAATCTTCCTCATAGGCAGACTCCAAGTTCTAAATTATATATGTAAAAATATATATGGCAGTAAGGAATAAATGTTCCTGGCTACAATTCTAAGTCAAACTCTCCAGATTTAACATCCTAAAACTAATAAATGTTTTGATTTTCCCTTAACCTAATGCTTTCTTTTAAAAACCCCAACCTGAAAAAAAAAGTAAATATTGTGAAAATAGAAGTACATCTCCCTTCTAAATTACTTGAACAAGAGTTCCTTGACAAAAACTTGGGGAACTTAATTCTAGCCACATATTTATTACTTACATATTATTTTTAATAGGACTTAAAGAAACATTAATTTGTTATAAGACAACAGGTTGATCTAAATTACGTATCTGGTTCTATATATCATTTTATGATGTAAAAACACACACATCTCTATACATGCACCTAGAGGAAATTGCAGATAAGTCAGTTAAAAGCTCTTTGATGGAAATACATGTATCTAGTAATTCTTACTAAATTGCATTTCTTCTGTAGATATCATTATCCAAAGTATAACTTTAATTATTTTCCACTTGTGCTTAAACAAAAGCACTTACTTTTATAGTCCGCATTTTAAATGTGGTTGAATATAAAAAAGTTGGTCAAATTTGCTCTTAAAAAAAAAAAAAGCTCCTTTAACTAATGCTGATGGGAAATTTAGTGGAACTGGATAATTTGAGTTAGAACACTAGAACAATTTCTCTAGGGAGAATTGGCAACACTAATTATAGAACCAATTGCTACAAGTTGGTGAATTGTTACACTGTAGAAATGGTGTGTGGTCACATAGCTATCTGCACCAAGCTCTGGGCTATTGCTAAACTGTCACAGCTCTAATGCTGACTATGAAGACTGATTAGTATGAACTCCAAGGACACAAAATTTGATCTAAGCTTGGTTTAGTGGCTACACAGACCTTGCAACCAAGTTGATTCCATCATTCTCCCTTGACCACTACCTATTCTAGTCTCTGTATCTCTTTTCACTTCTGCTTTATTATTCTTTAAGAACTCATTTCTTTTTCTTCCTGAAGCACAATGGAAAAGTTGTCCCTCAAATCCAAATTCCTAAGCGCTAATTGTGAATTGTCGGGAGAGAGTATAGGATTGCCAAAGCCTGATTTAGGTGTTTACTTTAGTCTGCTTTCAGCATAGGAGAAAGGAGGGAAGAAAGTAGGGAGGAGATGAGTCTCAAGTGGTTTAATAATACAAAAGTACTTGCCACTTACCTATGAAATGTACTATACCGAAATGTTAATAATGGAAAGTAGGATTTTATTTTTAAAAATATATATTATTTAGCTGCATTTTTGAGTGCTTCTATTATAATCATACTATGTCTGTTTTTTTATGTTCTTTTATAAACAAAGAATAGCAAGATTACATTTAACAGACTATCAGTTTTATCAGGTTGGATAGATCTTCTTTTAAATAATCGAAGACAAAGGTAATATTATTTAAAGGAAATGAGCATGCTTATACAGTGCTAATACAACTTTAAACATTTCTAATCTTCTTTCACTGGTGATTGGTAATATGTATCTGAGTCCTTAAGTCAGTGAATTCTTTCAGTAATTTTACCCAAAAGAAAACTAAGAGTATACATACTAATACAGAAAGAAAAATATGTATCATATTACTATTTATTTTATGATATATTTTATAGTGTATTATCCACAATGTTTTTGAAATACATAGTCTTTGGTTTTCTTATGATTGGGATTTGCACAATCATGTGTTCATATTTTATATGACATTATATATCTTTATCTGTTTTGCTAAGGACTTAGTTCTGTTCATTATTTCAAAAACCAAACTTTGGGGCGCCTGGGTAGCTCAGTCATTAAGCATCTGCCTTCAGCCCAAGTCATGATCCTGGGGTTCCAGGATCAAGCCCCATATCAGCCTCCCTGCTCAGCCAGAAGCCTGCTTCTCCCTCTCTCATTCCCCCTGCTAGCTGTGTTTCTCTCTGTCAAATAAATAAATAAAATCTTTTTTTTTTACTTTAAATTTATTTTATTTTTTCAGTGTTCCAAGATTCATTGCCCATGCCCCACACCCAGTGCTCCATGCAATAGGTGCCCTCAGTACCCACCACCAGGCTCTCCCATCCCCCCACCCCCTCCCTCCAAATAAAATCTTGGAAAAAAAAGAACTTTTATATTTATATTTATTTGCTTCCTTTTTAAATTTATTTCTACTCTTATTCTTGTTACTTTTTTTCTTGTATTTATCTCATAGTGAATATTGCCTCCTCTGTCAGAGTTCACAGGGTGAGACTTTAGGTCATTAAATTCAGACATTTTTTTTCCTTTTGAAAGAAGAAACATATGTACTTACAGCATAGGTTTCCTTCTAATCTTTGTTTAATTTGCATCTCTCAGTTTGATTTGTTATGTTTTGGTTGTCAAACAGTTTAGAATATAGTTCAGAATGTTTTCTGATTTCTTTTGTGATTCCTCCTTTGACCAATAGGTTGTTTGGAACTTTGTTGTTCATTTTATATATATTTGGAGACTTTTTGATATCTTAATTTTATTTATCTCCACTGCAATATGCTTTTTAAAAATCTTTTAAAGATTTCATTTATTTATTTGACAGAGAAAGACGCAGCAAGAGAGGGAACAGAAACAGGGGGAGTGGGAGAAGGAGAAGCAGGCTTCCTGCCAAGCTGGGACCCTGGGATCATGACCAGAGCTGAAGGCAGCTGCTTAACTGACTGAACCATTCAGGTGCCCCATAATATACTTTTCTTGATTTATAATTTCATACTCTTAGAGTATATACTCTGTAGTGTTTGACTTATTTTTGGAAATATATTTTATGCTCCACCATATGATCAGTATTGGTGAACATTTTTTATGAATTTGAAAGAACAAGCATTTTGCCTTTATTGTGTGTAGTGTTCCATAATAACAATTAGTTCAAAGTGGATAACTGTGTTCCCATTTTCTACATTATTACTGACATTTTTCCACACTTGTTTATATCAATTAGTGGGAGGTGTTAAAATGTCCGGCTCAGATAATGGATTCACGTGTTCTTGCCTTCGGTTTTCTCAGTTTTACTTTGTGTATTTTGAGGTTCTGGTATTAGATACATACACATGTATATGTGTGCATTCTTCCTGAAGAATTGAGCCTTATACCTTTACTGGTTTACCAGTTTTTCTCTGGTAATACTTGTCTTTGACTATTTTCAAATGGTATTATTAAAGCTCCTCCAGACTTCATATGCTAACTTTCTGCATAGGGTATACTTTCTTATCATTTTTTTCCTTTTTTAATTTAAACTTACTTTAGTGAACATATGCTGTATTATTAGTTTCAGAGGTAGAATTCAGTGACTCATCAGTTGCATACAACATCCAGTGTTATCACTTCACATGCCCTCCTCAATGTCCAACATCCAGTTACCCCATCCCCTTACCCCACTCCCCTCCAGCAACCCTCAGTTTGTTTCCTAGCATTAAGAGTCTGTTATGGTTTGCCTTCCTCTCTATTTTTATCTTATTTTATTTTCTTTCCCTTCCCCATGTTCATCTGTTTTGTTTCTTAAACTCCACATATGAGTGAGAACACCTGGCATTTGTGCTTCTCGGACTGACTTATTTTGCTCAGCATAATACACTCTAATTCCATCCAAATTGTTGAAAATGGCAAGATTTCATTCTTTTAGATGGCTGAGAAATATTCCTATACATATAATATGTATATATAAAAATCTCACATCTTCTTTATTTTGTTTTTCACCTGTGTTTGTATTGAAACTGAGATTGAGTCTCATTGAAAGTATAAAGTGTTGTTTTCATCCAGTTTGACAATCTTTTCCTTTGCTTTGGAATCTTCAGGCTATTTACATTCAGTGTAGCTCTTGAGATGTTTGAGTTTGGGCTTACCATTTTTCAATTTTCATTATTGATTCTCTTAGAAATTAGAAAATGCATTACCAATAGATCATACAATATTTATGGTTATTACATTATTTCATATAAAATGTAAGAAACTTACAATAGTTTTTATTTCATTTATTTACCCTGTCCATTATGCTAGAGTCATCATATATGGTTTATGATCCCACATAATTATAAACTTAAAGCATTGTTGTACTTTTTTCTTTAGTCAGATGTTTTTTCAAGAATCTATTTTAAAATAGATATTTTTGATAACTACATACTTATGATTTCTGAAACTTACAATTAAATTC
Organism: Spilogale gracilis; assembly: GCA_004023965.1. Classification (NCBI taxonomy): domain Eukaryota; kingdom Metazoa; phylum Chordata; class Mammalia; order Carnivora; family Mephitidae; genus Spilogale; species Spilogale gracilis. Next base: position 11,684 of record PITA01011919.1, read on the forward strand.
TTATAGATCTTAATATTTATTTGGCATCAATTCTTTTCATCTTGAAAATGATTCTTTAGTGTTTCTTATAATTTAAACTAGCTGGTGGCAAATCCATTTCCCCCCCAAATGTCTGTATTATTATAATTTAAAAAAATTTAAAGTCTGTTGAATTTTACATTAACATTATTTCAATGCTTTTTGCACTCTTTAAAAGTCAATCCACTGTTCTTTTTTTTTTTAAGATTTTATTTATTTGACAAAGAGAAACACAGCCAGAGAGGGAACACACAAGCAGCGGGAGTGAAAAAGGGAGAAGCAGGCTTCCCTCTAAGCAGGCAGTCTGATGTGGGTGGGGCTCAATCCCAGGACTCTGGGATCATAACCTGAGCTGAAGGCAGAGGCTTAACCACTGGGCCACCCAGGCACCCCTCATTCCACTATCTTATGTCCTCTCTCAATTATAATGAAAAGTCTGCTATAATGCATATCATTTCCCTGTATATATCTTACTTCTCTAGAAATACTCTCCCACAATGCACTTTTTCATATATTCTTCAATTTTTTTAATGTTCTTCAGATTAGGTAATTCTGTTGATCTATACTCAAGTTCTCTGACTCTCCTGCAATTTTCCATTAAATATATTAAAAATAGTTATTATAATTATAGTTCTAAATTTTACATTTCATTTTTTCCTAGATTTTATTTACTTATTTGAGAGACAGTGCTCAAGAGGGGCAGAGAGGGAGAATCTCAAGCAGACTGCTGAGCACAGAGTCTGATGCATGATTCGATCTCATGACCTGAGCCAAAACCAAAAATCAGTCTCTCAACCAACTGAGCCATCCTAGTGCCCAATTATTTTTTTATAATTTCAATTCTTTTTGCCAAATTACCAACCTCTTTATGCATAATAACCATACATTTCTTTATGCCTGTTAATATAGTAAAACTGGTTTTTTTTATCTTTTAATTCAATATGTAAGTTATCTCAGGTCAGTTTCTATTGATTGTTTTATTTCCTAGGTCTGTGTCAAATTTTCTCACTTTTTGCATGCCAAATAATTAGTTTTCTTATATGCTATATACTATAGATGTTACATTACCGAATGTGAATTTCTTTTTCTTGATTTATAGATTGTGAATTTTGCTCCAGCAGGTGGTTAAGTTTACTTCTTTTGAAGCATCATTTTTAATTTTGTTAGGTCAGTTCCAGAGTTGTTCCACTTGGTTCTGGCCTTCATGACCTCTGGTGAAGCAATCGTGGCCTTCAAATCATTGTTTCCAAATATGCATTTTCTTTAAATATTTTTCCTTTATCTTAAACTTTTACAATTGATTTTAGTATACCTAGGCATGATTTCCTTGAGTTCCTCCTATTTGGGGTTCATTGAGATTTCCACATCTACAAATTTGTCACCAAATTTGGAAAATACTCTGCCATTATATTTTCTGATTTTTTTTCGGTCCCATTATTTTCCTCTATCCTGTGGTATTCCAATTACATGCAAGTTATAACTGTTGGTTTTGTCTCATGGATGCCTGCTTGAGATTCTGTTATTTTTTAATGTTTCCTTATGTTCTTTATATTGAATAATCGTGATGTGTTTCAAGGTAATGGACTTCTTTCCTCTGCTATCTCTATATCTCTACTACTGAGCTTCAGTGAGACTTTTCAACAAATTTTCAGATTCTGTATTTTTTAGTTCTAAAAATAGATCTATTTTCTTTTTTTATAGTTTTCACTCCTCAGCAGATAATTTCTATAGATTTGTTTATCGCAAGTATTCTTTCTCTTATCTCATGAAATATAGTTATAATACCTGATATGAAATTTCGCTGACAGCTTCAACATCTGATTCATTTCCCTCAAAAACTGGCCACATTTTCCTGGTTCTTTTTATGATGGGAATGTGTGTTGTATGCTGAATATTCTGACTATTCTATTGTATAGGCTCTGAGTTCTGTTATCCTTATCTGGAGAATACCAATATTTTTGTTTTGGTGGGCGCTCACCTGATTACATTAGACTGCACATTCTCTCCCGTCTCCATAGGGGGTGGGTCCAGTCTCACTTGCGTCACTAGGCCGTGTTTGTGTCTGTCCTCAGCATGCATACACGTGCATCGGAGACTTGAGTGAACATTACAAATACCCTTTCTCTTCCTAAGCTTTTACTCTGTTGGTTTGGATTTGGGCTGTACTTGTGTAGATCATGGGTTAGACTGAAGTTTGTGTCACTTAAAACATGGAAAAAAAATCTTTAGAATTTTTTTATGTGCTCTCCAGCACACAGAAGTCCTTTTTCTTGATTTCTCTGGCAAGAAATATGAGAGTTTCTTGGATTTTAACCCCTTGTTTTTTATTTATATTCAGTAGAAGAGACAAGTTGTAGTAAGTTTATTACCATAGTGAAGATGAAACTGTCAATTTTATTTCCTGATTTTATGCATTTGTAGTTTCAAAAATTTCCGCTATAAGTTTACACAACCTATTCATTTTAAACCAAAAAAATATTACTCATACAATTTTATTCAGCAATGCAATTTATAGTAATTCATCCATGAATAATTAAGGATGTCTATGAGTATGTGTTAAGATTTCCTTTCAAATGTTTATTTAAAAAATGAAAGTGAAAGAAACCAACTCATAGAAAATGGTTTGAATAAATGATAGTGCATACATGAAACAAAATACTAGCCAACATTCAATATTTGTGTTGAAAACATGAATTACTTAGCATGATTTCCACTTAGTTTTAGGTAAAGTATGTATGTTAATACTCAGGAATAGCATCTAGGTTCACACATGCACACTCATGTGATAGACACTGTCCTTTCGATCCCTCCAAAGTGATTCCTAAAATCTTTTTATATTCCCTTGCCTTCCTATCTTGTAAAGATTGAAAAGTTCTGACATTAAGTTTCCCCAACTTTCCTATAAAATAGTAGGTCTGTGTGACCCAGTTCTGGCATGTGGTCTTGAAAAGAAGTATATTTGGGATCTCTGAGAAAGCATTTTACAGTCTCTTAAGAATAAAGATAGAAAGCTCACTCATAACATTGGCTACCTGCTGGCTTCCCACCTGTAGCTGAAATCCAAAGGATATGACATGGAAGCTCAGCCCTATGATCTGAAATTACAAAAAGGTCAGGAAAATCATAGACAGTGACCCAGCACCTGATTTCATAAATCTGCTTAACCATAGCTGGTGTTCTGTCTACAGACTACCAGTTAAGTAAACAATATGCTTTTTTTCCCTTATGTTTTAGCACTGTTTGTCGGATTTTTCTCTTGTGAACCAATTAATCTCACACATCAACATACACAGTACTTACATGCCTATGCATTGTTTTAGAAATCTCTACAGCATTTTGTAAAAATGTGTTTACATTTGAGTAATAAAAGAGCCATTAAATAATGTTTTCAGCCTGGTGCATGTTTTCTAATTTTCTGTAAAGAATTATTTCATAAAAATATAAGAAACACTGGGATGCCTGGGTGGCTCAGTCATTAAGTGTCTGCCTTCAGCTCAGGTCATGGTCTTAGGGTCCTGGGATCAAGCCCCGCAGCAGGATCCCAGCTTCGTAGGAAGCCTACTTTTCCCTCTCCCACTCCCTCTGTTTCTGTGTCCCTCTTTTGCTGTGTCTCTCTCTGTCAAATAAATAAATAAATTCTTTAAAATATATATATAATGCTCAATTCCACCTAATTGAACTTTTTCTGTGTTGATGATTAGGGTGGTTTCTTTTTTTTTTTTGCTATTTAACAATTTATATTAACAAATATATTAATTTTGATTTTTTCAGTAACAAATATAGTTCAATATTTTCCATATGTTTGTGTTAGGTATAATTCTTCCTTAGTGAATTCAAGGTTTATAATCTTTGTTCATGCTAATATATAATTGCAAATCCAAGTAATATGGATTAGATTTAGAAACTATCAGAAATAATCAAGATTCTTTTAAAATTTTTATTCAAGTTAACCTCAGACAAGCTATTATTTCAAATACCAAAAGTTGTAATCTGTTTTTTATAGTTGGAGAATATACTGAACTAAAATTTTTGAATGAAAAAGATTTTTATAACATCAACTGCTATTACCAGCCATGCATGGCATTGAATAATCATCTAAGCATATTTTATGAATCTGTTGTAGAATTTGGCAGCATGAGACTCTTTTTATAGTGTTATACTAATGGTGAGAGAAAATGTAGAGAGAAATAATGAGTAATGATAGAACAAATAATAAACTTCTTAATTGTTTAAAAATTATGTTTTCTCGAGCACCTGGGTGGCTCAGTCGGTTAAGCGACTGCCTTCGGCTCAAGTCATGATCCCGGAGACCCAGGATCGAGTCCCACATCAGGCTCCCTGCTCAGCTGAAAGCCTGCTTCTCCCTCTCTCACTCCCCCTGCTTGTGTTCCCTCTCTCGCTGTGTTTCTCTCTGTCAAATAAAAAAATATATATATATGTTTTCTCTTTAATTCAAACACACCTTATTTATGTATGTATATTTAGGCATTAAAATATTAAAAATATGCCCCACCATATTAAAAAATATATGCCCAGTTTCATTTAAGGACCTGTTTAACTTATTTTTTTTAAATTGACTTTTGTTTAGTGTCCTCAACTCTATATATCCCCTGAACTCTTTAGTAACAAAAATAAATACAGCACAGTAGAAAAACAAATTTTGATGTATTTTAGGTCTAAAGATTTGTTCTACACTTTTCCTTTAATTTAATGTAATTCTTTTTCCTAAGGACAAAATCAAATATGTGATTTTCTGATTTTTTTTAAAGGAAAGCCAAATTTTATTTTTTACATTCATTTAAATATCAAGCCTTGAGGACTTAAGGACTGAATAAAATTTTTATACAATACTCATAAGGATGTTCTGCACATATTTACTCTTGTATTTACTATTTGACCTTCAAAAAATTTTGACTTAGTCAAATTTCCTTTTTATCTCTGGCCTCTTCACTCTTCAGAATTTAAAAAGACATTTCCTTTCAAATTTTTCCAAAAAGTTCCATATTGTAAGTTTTCAATAATTTCACACAGATGCACACTAACCATTTAAAATGTACCTTTTTGGGGAGCCTGGGTGGCTCTTTGGTTAAGCGACTGCCTTTGGCTCAGGTCATGATCCCGGAGACCTGGGATCGAGTCCCACATCAGGCTGCCTGCTTGGCAGGAAGCCTGCTTCTCCCTCTCTCACTCCCCCTGGTTGTGTTCCCCCTCTAGTTATTTTTCTCTCTGTAAAATAAAATAAAAAACTTTTTTAAAAAATGTACTTTTTTTTAATCTATTTTTTTTAAGATTTTATTTATTTGACAGAGAGAAGCACAGCTAGAGAGGGAACACAAGCAGGGGGAGTGAGAGAGGGAGAAGCAGACTTCCAGCCAAGGAGGGAGCCTGATGTGGGGCTCGATCCCGGGTCTCCGGGATCATGACCTGAGCCGAAGGCAGTCGCTTAACCAACTGAGCCACCAGGCGCCCCCCCAAAAATGTACTTTTAACCACAAAATCTATATTTTTCCTCAACGTTGCTGATAATCCATCCCAAGGCCATTTAAAGAATTCTTCTTTCTGTGTTGCCTTCTGAAGCACATAACAAATTCTTGCATATGGTAAATCTATCTCAAGACTATTTTTTTCCGCTGATAGCAAACTTTCTCTTCTTTTACTCATCTCATACTATGACTAATATCTCCAAATACCTTATTTCTACTCTTCCTAATAGAACTCTGGTCTATAGAACTCCTTTAGATGACTATAATTCAGTAAATGATAATCAGATCTATTTGGGAACAAATTCAGCAATTTCAAGGAATTACAAAAGTTCATGGATCTTGCTTTGTGTGCATTATAGACAAGGTCTATTTCAAAATATACCAAATAACCCATATGAATAAAAATGAATTGCATACACATCCAAATTTTGCAGTGAATCCAAGCAAATTCAACAGCTTTTATTAACCAAAGTGTCATCTGCCATAACAACTCCCACAATCATAACACACAAACTGCAGACAAAACTTCTTTCATGCTCCAATGTGTATGTTTATGCCTTAGGATCTGCTAACACTTCTCAAGTGGAAAACATTTGCTGTTGAAACAAATAGTTCCTCTCTAAATTTCCAACTGGGCTGTTAAGACACTGACAATTCTGTTGATTTTAGTAATGATCATTATTCATGTCTTATCCAAGTAAAAATATGCTATTTTTCCATAGAGAAAGCTATATTATCTAAGTATTAAATTTAAAAGAAAACATACCCCTTTATATAAACATTATAATCATATAATATAATATCTATAATACTATCACATTACTCATTTATTTTTTTAGTACCCAGTATTTGTCTACCCTGTGTAAATTACTTGTAATACAAAAATGAGTGAGAAAAAGCAGTAGTTTGCATGACTCTACCTTTAGATAAAGAGACTGAACACGCATGAAAAAGAGAATACATATAGTAGAACATGTAATATATACTTATGCTTACATCTGGTAAATACCAGCATAAAATGACTTTAGCTTCATCCTAAATTTAGTTCACATAAACAATTCTACTAGAAATTCATAAGAGATTCAATAGTTAAAGATGGAGTACTTACACAGAAATACAAAAATTTGTAATGACTTCTGAATGAAGAGTTGGACTTTGATAAAAGGAGAGTCTTTTAGGCAGAAAATTGCAAATAGAAGACATATAGTTAGAATTTCATGTGAAATATGAAAGAGAAATTTAGTAGGACAGTTTGGCTAATGTGAATTTTTCGTACCAGACTGAGAAGTATTGTTGGTTATATCAGTAGAAGCTACAGTGAAGAGTGCTTTAACATTGCAACACTGTTTCACTAAGAATATTAGAGATGCAAGATACCAACTAAAATACTGACATGTGTTTAGTATGGACTGGATGAGAAAGCAAAATAAGGTTGCCATAGCAGTGATCTAATTTTAACATTGTATTAGATTTTCCAAGAATGCTTTCCTTTGTTTGAGAGAAGAGGCTTTTTTTTTTTATTAGTTAATTTTTTGAAAAAAAAAAAAAAAAAAAAAAAAAAAAACAACTGTAGAATCGGGTGAGTACCAACCCATTGTGGAAAATGTCTAAATGAAGTCATATGAAAAGGGCTGTTTCAGATTTAAAAGCTACATTATCTCCCTAACAATACTACTTTTACTTGAGTGTGTATTTCAGCACTCCAGAAACTGACCATATTTTTAAAACATTTTCTAAAGCTTATTTTCCGATCTCCATTTTTCAAATCACTTGGTGATACTTGAAAATGCAGATTCCTAAAGCCCATTTCATACCTACTAAATTGGAATCCCTCTGGATGGAGCCTGGGGATTTACTTAAAAAAAAAATAGTAGGTAGTTCTTAAGGGCATAAGCACATACTCAAACTCAACCTTGACTAAGTTTTCTTTTTCTTTATTTTTTTTTTTTCTGTGTGGAGTTGAAGACACCCCTCTGCTATGTTATTGATACTTCTTGAGGAGTTGTAATAAACTTGTCTCCATGTGTATGTGCTATTACTTAGTTTATTTAAGCTTTCAAACACAGGAGTTTAAGAACAGACCCCTTAAAACTACGGGAACATAATATCAAAACAATATTTGTTCACAGTGGAAGAGAAATTAAAATCACAAAACTGCCTTAGAGTAATGTTGGTGCTTATCTGAATCACACCACTAATGTTCTACACATGAAGAGAGGCTAGATAACCTACATGTTAGAGAAGTCCAGAAATTAGTCTTTGATTGCTTTGGTTGATCCATAGAATGAAACCACATTCAATACCTTAAATGAAGAGCTGTTTTCATTGTTAATCATCCTGGAAAGAGTACAGTGAAGGTAGAAAATGAGGACTGGAGGCAACATTCATCTAGCAAAAAGGGGATAGATACATTTTCCTCTCTGGGGCTTGATTTGCCCTGATTTTTAAATGTGGAAGAGATCAAGCTATTGTTGTTAGAATTCGGCTGTCTTGTACCATAGCTAGTCTGTGAATTATCGAGAGGAGGCCTGCCAGGGAATCTGAGGAAGTGTGGAACATCAGTGATTTCTAGAGAATATCTGTGCCCAGCAGAGAAGCAGCGGTACGAAAAATCACCAGCAGAGGCAATAGCGTGATTGCAGAATAATCCAGGGTTAGTGGGAAAACATGAAAGATGCATTTCTGAGCACTTGTGAGGCAATACCATAGAGCACCTTGAGTGGAGACATTTTTTAATGATTATTTCTTGTTTGGATTTGGACTTGTATAATTTGAATTTTTAAATTATGGATTTATTTTGGAACAACAAGTTAATAAGATCTATGACAGTTAGACTTGATTATTCTAGTTAAGTTAAAATATCATGACCCTGTCCAATAATTTTCAGAATTATAATTTTCCTCTTTGGCCAACTCTGTCAAATATAGCCCATAATATTTAAAAAGCAAATAAACAGGTTTGCACAACTTTTCCTCTTAGCATGTAAACCAGTCTTTTAGGAGGATTGTTCCATGAAGCAAGATTATATGCACAGTACACTAGATTTGCAGTGGATATTAAGCAATCATTCAGATAAGTATTATTGCTTCAGTGTCTACTGAGAACATTTATCATGACTGAAGGAGTGTAATCATCACAAGAGTAGGTTCCCTTGTATAATCTCCCCTGTGTCTTTTCCAAAGTATTGTAAAAAGGACAGTTTCTAAAAAGTTCCCCATTAGAGATCTGGGGTCAAGTAAACTTGGAAATAATGTGCAGCTAAGACTCTAACGATATGCTTGCTTTGATGGTAAGTATAGTAAATGTCCTGAGAAGGCCAGCCCTAAAGTCTTCTATGACTTTGATTACTCCAACATGATCTTATTGAAACGTGGAAACCCATTTTCATGTCAAACCTTTTAACATATTAAATAACATTTTAGATAATTGTACAAACATGGAAAGACTATAGGCCTTGTTATCACACATGGGCAATCAAATGGCAGCACAGCCTCTTATACCTGTGACCTGACCTTTTTAAAACAATATATTACATATTGTATTGTATATGATGCACATATTATATTACGTACCCACAAACAAAACACCCACAAATAAAAGTGAATACCTCCCAAGCAGCCATTTTTGTTTTGCTTGAAAATCTGTTGAAATAATGTATATTAAAAATATAGGGAAATTCTGGTCAATAAAGTTGCTTGAAAAAAATGCTAGTTTCTTAGTCAACTTCAGAATTTCCTAACCAAAACCTTCCAAACTCTTCCTAAATCAATATTTTGGACTTGGTTAAAGTCAAAGGGGCAGGATCTCAGTAAATAAAATAAATATATTTAAAGGGACGGGTAGTACTGACATGAAATAGCACAAAATATAGAAAAACTAAATATTAATGAGACTGTATTAGCTGTCTTTAATAAAGGAATCTGCTCATTTCCTTACTTTCTAAAGAGAAATGAGGACTAATTGAATGCACAGAAAGTTACTCCAGTTAGAAATAATTCTACATTATCACATTATTAAATTCAATAAGTAAAAAAAAAAGAAAATCTTGGGGAAAAACAATTCTAAGAAAAGACAAGTAAATGCCCTCTTAAAAATGTGTGGTTTATTCATTTAACTTCAAAAAAGCTGGACACACAGGATTCTTTTGCAGGAACCAAAGAAGACCCAATTAAAATTTGCAAACCTATTGATCCTCCTTCTGCTTTGGTTGACCTCTCTACTGCATCCCTCTCATAAATAAGATGATGCAGAGAAAGAACTATTGATTTTTGCATGATCTTTTGCTTGCCCTTTTCTCCTGGTACACTCAAAATGGTATCACTTATTCTCAAAATAAGGCTCTTAGTATAGACAAGGGTAGACTAGATTTGACAATTATCAGAAAAATAGCAACATTATAATGAACCCAATCATTCCAATAATTTTTAAATGCCTCTTCTCATTTCTCAATACCTGACAAGGAAGTAAAAATCAAATTTGGGATAAGTCACTGTCTCACCACACAATGCACAACAGTTATTTGAGCAGCACTCCTCCTTCTTCTTTTAAGTAAATGTGTCTTTGGGAAAAATCCTACTGAGAATTTGCTCAATAAAATTATGGGTAATTTCACACAAGAAAATTGTCTCAGAATTCCTATTTCCCCTGACAGACCTCTGCTCAATGTCTTGCTGCCTCTAGGAGCCAAATCCCCATCCCTCAAGTGTGATCTTACTTGTAACACTAAGAACAAGAAAGAAGGATAGTGATGAGAAGAGTCTTGGATGAGAAATTTGCTGGAAGTTAAATCTTTGTATTCGTAGCTCTCTTCCCACTTCATTGTATGAACTTTGGCAATACATTGAGCCTCTCTGAGCCTCAAATTTGCCATCTGATATGTAGCCAGAATGGATATTAGCTAATTTCTAAACTACTGTGTCTTTATATTTTTAATTCGAAAGCCTGATCTTTCCTTTACAATAAATCAAAGAAGATTTAGCAGTAAATGATTAAGTAGACTGAATCATTGTAGAGTAATGCATTTCTAATAGTAAGCTAACTCCTGGAACATCAGAGAACCCAACTTCGGGAATGCCTGCGTGGTTCAGTTGGTGTCTACCTTCAGCTCAGGTCATGATCCCAGGGTACTGGGATGGAGTCCAGAATCTGGCTCCTTGCTCAGTGGGGAACCTGCTTCTCCCTCACCATCTGCCACTCCCGCTTGCTTCTGCATGCTCTCTCTCCCTCTCTGACAAATAAATAAATAAAATCTTAAGAAAAAAAGAATCCACACTTCTAACCAGATAAACAACATGATAACACACAGAAAATTGAAAAGAGGAAGAGAGCCCTCAAAAGTCAAAGTATTACCCAGCGGTGAGACCTGAAGAATTTATGGCTAATGAGTGTTGAATATGACAGAGAACGATAACAAATTATCACAATTATAAAATATGTGTATTTATATATATTACATATATAGGTATTATTTATGTATGATTATATTATGATATATGATATAGCATATCAATTATATTGATAATGAGCATTATGCAATATTTAATATTTGCTAATACCAATTAGGTAAAATAATAATGGTAATAAAAGACTATAGACCAAATAGGAACTTTCATCAGAAAGATTGATGAGAGGGAAACATTATATATGGTTTCAAATCCCTGAAATTTCTCCCTTCTCCTTGGATTTCATACTTTGATTTCAATGGTCACCACCCCACTTTGTATAACCCCTCTCTAAACTGGTGTTCCATTTTTATAAAGTTTTAACATAAAGATGATTCCTTAATTTAAAAAAATCCTCTTAATACAGTGATATAGAATAAGATTTCAGAATTATCTCCCAATAAAGGAAGACCAAAAGGAGAGAAACAAAAAATACACGTGTTCTCCTACATTATCTCCTCACCTTTTCAACTGTTAAAAAAAGAATTCAATCCCTTGTACCACCAATACTCACATTTTTTATCATAACTTGAAAATTCATTTGTGAAAAGGAAATGTAATAAATTGACTATAAGTTGAAAAAACTTTTAATTTTGGGATGCCAGTGTGGTTCAGTCATTAAGTGTTTGCCTTCGGCTCAGGTGAAGATCCTTGGGTCCTGGGATCAAGCCCCACATTGGGCTCCCTGCTCAGCAGGAAGCCGAATTCTCCCTCTCTCACTCCCGCTCTCTGTGTTCCCTCTCTCACTGTCTCTCTCTCTCTGTCAAATAAATAAGTAAAATCTTAAAAAAAAAGAAAGAAAAACTTTTAGTCAATGTAATATTTAGTACAGTTATGAACCAAATAAAACCATGCAAGAAAGATGCCCACTACAGAGAATCACAGGTTAAAAATGGAAAAAGGTAGTTGAATGGGGCCTTAAAGATTATCTGAAATCCTAGATCAGACAATGCCTGAAGTTATCTAAAGCTTATTATTCAAAACACCTGTGTGTGTATGTGTATAATGTTTAGTCATCTGAAACTAGAAAATTTCTGAGAAACACACATCTATTGAGGTGATGTGATTATGAGGACTTGAATATATATCTATCTTTCTGTATTTTTAAATTATTCTACAGTACATTTATATTTTTATAGTCCGGTTGATGTCTTATAGGTTATTAAAATCAGCTGCTGAATACTCTAAGAATCTTTAAATCAATAACTTCAATAATCTGAGTTGATAGCAAAATGAATGACATAAATCCAGAAAAAAACGACATAAGGACTAAAATAAGACTGTCGCCTAATCCCACATGTCAAGGAGCCATAGGAGTACCAGAAGCATACATATGTACTTCTATGGCCCAGCCAAAGAAGCTAAGTAAAGTTTACAGAGGACCTATGTGAAGATGGTCCTTATGGCAGTGTTGGAGGCGTCCAACACGAGGAGAAGAGGCAGACAAAACAGGCTGCATGCACGTGCTAGAAGATTATGCAATAATTAGAAGCAAAATTATACATACACACATAACAACACATAAAGATACATCTAGATCTTCAAAACATAAGAAAATAGAATTAAGAAACAGATAAAAAGTATCATATAACACACACATATTTACATCACCATATATAATGAGATATAATAATAAGAAATTGTGACATATGCATACATATGTATATGAACCATAGATACTCATGATAGCAATATGAAGTTTGCAATAGCATATGCAAACAATATACCTTAGAATATATAATAGTTGTTTATAGCTAAAATGGAGAAAAGAGAGTAGAATATAAAAATAGAACAGAATGAATGAATAAAGGAAAACCAAATTAATAAGCCACATGAAAAAAGGTTCAGGCATGGGCCAATGATGATAATTTGCCTTGAAGTAAAAGGTACAATTAACTCAAATGTCTGCCTCTGTGCTCTCTCTTAAAATAAAATGAAACATTTTCAGTCATCAAATTACTAGCATCTTAGTGATGCATGCAGTGAGCCCAAACAAGGAATACCAGCACAAAATTATTCACTGTGAAATATAAGTAAGCAATTGTTTTAACACCATAGAGCTAGTGTCAGCATTCACATGTATAGAAACATGGTGATATGTCAGAGTATGAGATAATGCAAAAGGCCAGAGAGTAAAATAAAGACCATAAAACCAAAGTAAGGAGAGTCAGAAAGGTAGGAGATGGCACAGAGGACAAGATGACCCTCCATTTCTATTTTTAAAAAAAATCAGTGTTGCTGAATTTCTTATAGAAAATATTAAATAGGCAAAATGATGTATCTTGGTTTGAGACAAGATGGGACAAGGACACAGCTGCTGTGAATGAGAGCGTGTGCTGTCTGTTGTACCTGAAGTTGGGTGTTGTGCACGGAAAAATGACGTCATGCACAGACTTTAAAATACCACTCAATTTTTAAGTTAAAATTTTAATCCAGGGGCACCTGCGTGGCTCAGTTGGTTAAGCGACTGCCTTCGGCTCAGGTCATGATCCCGGAGACCTGGGATCGAGTCCCACTTCCGGCTCCCTGCTCTGCAGAAAGCCTGCTTCTCCCTCTCTCACTCCCCCTGCTTGTGTTCTCTCTCTGGCTGTGTTTCTCTCTGTCAAATAAATAAATGAAATCTTTAAAGAACTTTTAATCTAGGTTTTTTTTTTTGCAAGACTTCAAAGTTTAACATAAAATCTGAATGACTCTTTGTAAATCAAGGGAATTTTAATATCCAATTTTAAGGTAACTTTGATTAATGTCTGGTTCCATTACAAAACTTGATTAACTAAACTTGATTAACATTTAAAATGCACTTTTACTTTTAAGGTATTAGATTTCTTCTTAATTATTTAAATTGTTTCACTTCCAAACTAAATTTTCCCAAACACCAAAGTAAATCTTATAAATCAATTACACTTAACCTATAAATAGCTAGTTAGATTTCCTTAAATGTTTCAATGCTGTATACAAATTACTTTTCTAAGTTTTTACTTAAATTCCAATTAGTTAACATACAATGTAATCTTAGTTTCAGGTGTACAATATGGTGATTCAAAGCTTCCATACAACACCTGGTGCTCATCATAAGTGCACTCTTTAATCCCCATCACCAGTTTTACCCATCCCCTCACTCACCTTCCCTGTGGTAACCATCGATTTGTTCTTTACAGTTAAGAATCTGTTTCTTAGTTTCTCTCTCTCTCTCTCTCTCTCTCTCTCTCTCTCTCTCTCTCTTTCTCTTTCCCCTTTGCTCATTTGTTTTATTTCTTTTGTTTAAGTTTTTATTTAAATTCTAGTTAGCTAACATAGAGCATAATATTATTTTCAGGACAATTTAGTGAGTCATCACTTACATGTGACCCAGTGCTCATCAAAGTGCCTTCCTTAATATCTATCAGTCATTTGGTCCATGTCCTGCCTACCTCCCCTCCAACAACTCTCAGTTTATTCCCTGTAATTAAAAGTCTATTTTATGGTTTGCCTCTCTATCCCCTTTTCTCCCCTCTGTTTTGTTTCTTAAATTCCACATATGAATGAAAGCATAAGGTATTTTTCTTTCTCTGACTTATTTTCCTTAGCATCATACTCTCTAAATTCCATTCACGTCATGGCAAATAGCAAGATTTCATTATCTTTTTGTAGCTGAATAATATTCTGTTGTGTATAATATATACACACATATATATGTATATGTGTGTGTGTGTGTGTGTGTGTGTGTGTGTACCACCTTTTCTTTAACCATTCATCAGTCAGTGGATACTTAGGCTGAAGTATTGTAGATAATACTTCTATAAACATCAGAGTGCATATAACACTTTGAATTAGTATTTTTTTTTATTTTTTGGGTAAATACCTACTAGTGCAATTGCTGGATTATAAGGTAGTTCTATTTTTAACTTTCTGAGGAATCTCTACACTGTTTTCCAGAGTGGCTGCACCAGTTTGCATTCCCACCAACAGTGCAAGATGATTCCCCTTTCTTGGCATCCTTGCCAACATCTGTTTTTTTGTTTTTTGTTTTTTGTTTTTTTTAATTTTAGTCATACCAACAGATGTGAGGTGATATCTCATTGTAGTTTTGATTTCTATTTTACTGATGATGAGAGATGTTGAGCTTCTTTTCATGTATCTGTTGGCCATCTGGATGTCTTCTTTGGAAAAAAAAATATTGATGCCACAAGCCACCTGCATGGTCAATTAGGTGATTTCCCTCTTCAAGGCATGGAACACCTACCCTCCCACAAAGTTTGAGGAGTTTGAGTGGGACATCAATTTCTCCACCTTGCTTGTTTGCTACTCTTTGTAAAGAATGCTTGACATTTAAAAACCATGTCTGGTATATAGCAAAATACTTTTGTTTCTACTTGCCATCATTAAAAATAGCTTAATCTTAGATATCCTGCAGCTCTGTGGAGGAGATTGTCAAGGCTCTTAAATGGTTAAATAAAAGGCTTAATATAAGAAATAAAACTGTACTAACAAGAACATTGCCACACACACAAAGGATCCATAAATAAAGAGTTCTGCACCCAGTCATAGAAAAGAGGTTTAAGTGCTTTTACCTTTGCAAAATAAGTTATCTTTCTCCTTGATGCCAGACAGACTAACTTTTGGTAATTGTATTAATAATGTAGGGCTAAAACTTTGTACAAATCATCTAAGCCTTTCAATTGCCTTCTTGTTTGTAAAACCTGCTTAAAAATCACCATATCATTTATATGCAAGTCTATTCCTTTCTTTAGTCTCACTTTTGCAGTCTGCTTAGGCACTCCTTTTAGAGCATAAAATCAATAGAAAAATAATAATAACCTGCATAGTTACACTGTAAGACTATATCAATACCAATACACTTAATAGTTTAAATGTAGTTACTTAAAGTTTCCATGACCACCTGTTCACCTTTTGCCTGAGTGACCGCTCTCTGCCTTGCACAGCCGGGGGGGTAGAGCATGCCATTGAGATATGGTAAGACAGAACCAACTGTTGCCTAAAGTTAGATTGATGTGACTGCCAGTGGAACAAGGTCTGTTTCTGCCCACAATTATTTGTTCCATAGATTAGAGATGTTCTGCTCTAAGTTTATGGCACCTGAACAATGCCAATGTCATGAAAAATTTTATGATTGGAAACTTAAAAGAAATCTGTATAATCTCTTACAGAACTCTTTAATCATATGTCCTTCCTTTGAAATAATCTGTAACCATATGCTTTAAATAAAGAATCCTCAAGACACGGTTTTCATGAGATCCCCACACCACTCTTTGAGTCCAGTCTCTTCATTCAGAATCACCGACACCGTCCCCACCTTCTAGGACCCTGACTGTTGCTGGGGCTGGCTCCTGGCATGTTTAGTCATGTCTTCTGCCCATGTTTGAATTGGATTATTTGTTTTTTGGGTGTTGAGTTTGGTAAGTTCTTTACATATTTTGGATAAGAACCCTTTATCAGATGTGTCATTTGCAAATGTCCTCTCCTATTCTGTAGTTTTGCTGATGTTTTTCTTTGTCATGTAGAAGATTTTTATTTTGGTGAAGTCTCAATAGTTTCTTTTCTCTTTTGTTTCCCTTGCTTCTAAAGACATCTAGAAGTAAGTTCCTAAAGTCGATGTCAAAGAGGTTACTGCCTGTGTTCTCCTCTAGGATTTTGTTTGTTTATAAATTTAGAACAATTTAAGTTCTGAAACTACAACTCTAAATCAGGCAGTTATTGATTTATATTAAAATCAGAGTTGTGGGGCACTTGGGTGGCTCATTTGGTTAAGCATCTGCCTTCAGCTCAGGTCATGGTCTCAGAATCCTGGGATCAAGTCTCGAATTAGGCTCTCTGCTCAGTATGAAGCCTGCTTCTCCCTTTCCCCTTGCAGGCCTCTCTGCCTATTTGTGATATCCTTCTGTCAAATAAATAATTAAAATCTTTAAAAAAAAATAAAATCAGAGATGTATTTTCCTAGAGACTTTGGTATAATAAATATAAAAGTATTTAAAATACTAAATATACACAGATTAATCTTTAACACAATAAAAAATGCTATAATTTAGGTTTATAACATCACACTAACAATGACTTTATGTTCCTCATTGTTAACATATACTTACCATATAGAGAAAAAAAATAAAATCTTGTCTTCTCATCTTAAGCAAATTGATGTTTCCATCTATTTCACTTGTTTCCTAATACTTAGAAAGACTCTCAGGGCACTGGTCTATAAATTGCTGTTAACAGGAACAGCACACAAAATCCCATCAATAAACACCATTAAAAAGAAATATCATTTCTTTTAAAGGGATAAGCATTAAATCCACAACCCTTTGGGTTCAAGTGACATAAATCTTCAAACTATAGTAAAGTTATCCCTAACATCATTTACCACTCCAGTTGTGATTGTATACATTCAATTCCCTTTCTAACTCTTAGGAACGTTGGCATATTTTGCTTAGCTTCATCTAATTCTTTGGTTACAAATTGGAAAGTTATTCTACTAAGAATGAATAATAACTGTCCATTTGTCTTTGAGTGACTTTTTCAGGAGTGGATATTCTGGCTGGAATATGTCAAAAGCTATGTCATGTGGCCCAGAAATAGCTATTAGAGCAGCAAGACCAAAGAGAATCTGGATTCCCAAAATGGAGTAGAAGGGGGTTTAGATTTTGGCAGTCAGAAATAATAAATGTTTGTCATAGCCATCCCATTTCCTATATCCCCTTGTGTTTCTTGGTGGTCATTCCAGCTGCCTCTGAATGTTATATCCCAAAACTTGTGAGATTTCCTATTGACTCTGGGGACATTCCTATCATGGCTCTTTTCTGTTAGTTGCTTTTCTCACTATTCATTTTATGTCCCATTTAGTATACTGAATGGGGACAACTTACCTTCTTCCTAACACATTCCTAAACCATTTCATTGCCGTCCTTTTTCTTAATGTTGTGGATTGGAAATAGATAATCCAGTTTATTGTTTCTTAAAGCTGTGTCTAAATGGCGAGTAAAATAGGTATCAAGAGAGACAGCAAGAAAAATCACTGCAAAGTAAATGACGTAGTTTGGGAAAGAAGTAATAGTTATCTGCTTTAGCTATACAGAGCCTATGATGAAGTTCTTATTAATTTATAGACTAATTAAAAAATTAAAATCTGAAACACAACTAAAGAGTTACAGTTACTCAAATTAAGACATATCAGCTACATTCTAACTTGTTTTTGTTGGTGGAGGTGTCCTTTCTTACAAAATGATTATATATATATATATATATATATATATATATATATATTCTTTACAAAATGATGATGAATATACATCATATATATATATGTATATATATATATATATAAACATATATTTAACACCTTCACTGAGCAAAAAATTATTGAGCAGGAATTATATGTCAATTACCTCTTTCACAAACTTCCCTGTCCTGGAAATCTAAAATCTGTGTTAACAGTAGTCAAGGTCTGGGACATCTGGGTGGCTCAGTCAGTTATACATCTGCCTTCAGCTCAGGTCATGATTCCAGGGTTTTGGTATCAAGTCTTACATCAGGGTCCTTGTTCAGTGGGGAGTCTTCTTCTCCATCTGACTACTGTTTCCCTCTTTTTGGGGACACTCTCTTTCTCTGACAATAAATTTTTAAAATAAATAAATAAATAAATAAATAAATAAAATCTTAATAATAATAAGAGTCAAGGTCTATTTCATAAGTTGAGGCCTATCTCTCTCTACAAATAATAAGACCAATTTCAAAGCTAATAATAAATCCTTTACAACAAGAAAAAAAATGCCACACAAAAGATATTTTCAATTATTTTTTTATGTTTTC
Source organism: Spilogale gracilis (assembly GCA_004023965.1). Taxonomy (NCBI): domain Eukaryota; kingdom Metazoa; phylum Chordata; class Mammalia; order Carnivora; family Mephitidae; genus Spilogale; species Spilogale gracilis. The sequence goes on from PITA01011919.1 coordinate 30,426, forward strand.
TCTTTAATTAATGTTTTGACTTTCTTCTGTGCCTAGAGCTGACTTTGTTTTCCTTTGTTCAGTTTTGTTATTAAGGATTTGACAGAATTTTGTAATGAAAATAAGCAAGTCTACACATTTAGAGGATGGTTGGTCCAGGTTCTATTTAGAAGGATGTATATATTTGATCTAAACCTTTGTCTGCTTTGCCAAACATATTATGCTTTCCAGTTAAAAACTGGAAAACAAATAAAGAAATGAGTGTACCTTGAAAATCCTGCTCTCTAGTTATGGCTTTGCTATTCAAGAACCAAAAGACTAGATTTAAGTCTCAGTTTCCTTATTTTTAAATATATTATTATAATTATTATTGAAAATGCATTTTTGATTCTTGTTTGGAAATTTTCAAGAACACTGAGATGTAAGGGTCAAAGTAAATCTTTACTGCAGTGGGTGGGCAAGACATTAGTGGACTCTGGGAAACAATCAGAGGGTTTTAGAAGGGAGGGGGTTGGGAGATGAGTGAGCCTGGTGATGGATATTGAGGAGGGCATGGACCGCATGGGGCACTGGGAACACTGGGTCTTATATGCAAACAATGAACCATGGAACAAAAACTAATGATGTACTGTATAGTGACTAACATAACACAATAAAAAAAAGAAGGAAGGAAGGAAGGAAGGGAAAGAAAGAAAGAAAGAAAGAAAGAAAGAAAGAAAGAAAGAAAGAAAGAAAGAAAGAAAGAAAACATGCATAATCCAAAAAGCAAGGGTCACTGCTATTCAAGAAAAGAAACAAAAGCAAAGACTACAGGAGCAGAATGAGGTGAAAATAAAGTGAAGGGGCACCTGGGTGGCTCAGATGGTTGGGTGTCTTCCTTCAGCTCAGGTTGTGTTCTCCAGGTCTTGGGGGTGAGCCCCACATTGGGCTCCTGGCTCAGCAGGGGATCTGCTTCTCCCTCTTACTCTGACTTTCCCCTGCGTATGCTCTCTTTCTCTGTATCTCTCTGTCTCAAATGAATAAATAAAATCTTTTAAAAAAAGAAAGAAGGTGAAGCACTACAAGTTAGGAAGTCAGAAATGGTTTGAAAAATTAGATTACAAAGCTCTACTAGAACAAATATTTTCAGAAATAGGGTGTGGGAAGAAAAACAAATATATTTTTTATATTTATATTTGTATGTTTTGATAGTGAGGTTTAGGACAGTTCCTCTGACTTAGGAGCACAGAACTAGTGGGGCCATAATTAGAGTTGCCCTTGTAGAATAAATAAAATGTTGATGCAGATGCACTTGCATTTATGCAATTATTATTTTCTCTATGTGCCCAATGAACACTTATATCAAAATTAAATGTATTCACATTAGAGTTCCTTTTTTTTTTTTTTAAAGATTTTATTTATTTGACAGAGGGAAACACAGCCAGAGAGGGAACACAAGCAGGGGGAGTGAAAGAGGGAGAAGCAGGCTTCTCGCCAAACAGGGAGCCTGATGTGGGACTTGATCCAGGGTCTCCGGGATCATGACCTGAGCTGAAGGCAGTCGCTCAACCAACTGAGCCACCCAGGCACCCCAAGAGTTCCTTTTTTTGACTCAAAAAGAATTATTGAGTGTTCTCACCATGCAAGGAATATGTCTAGTGTTTTGGAAATAGAATTAAAAATAAAATATTCTCCCAACCCAGAAACTCTTTCCACAAAATTAGAAGAGGAAAGAAATATTTTTATTTGAACAAGCATTAAACCAGAATGCCATGGTCATCACAGGCAATCCACTAAGAAACTGCAAAGACAGGAAGAAATACCACCTTTTTTATAGAACCAAGCAGATATAACCCATTGTAAACATATTCTCAAGAGATAAAAAGAGATAAAGATATAAAAGTCTTAGGTAAGAAGACTTGAAGCACAATTTGACACATATACTTCTTTGTAACTTTACCTGGTAAGTAGGGTGACCATCTGTGTTAGTTAATTTGTTTTAAGCAGGGGAAAAATAAACTCTTCATATATTTATTACAAGAGGTAGTTTTATAATTTCGAGCAAAGTGTTCACCAAAGTGAGCCTCCTATTCAACCACAGAAACTGGGAGATTGAGGCAGTATCTTCCTTGATGATTGCATTTCAAAGAGATGGTTCCCAGTCCTTGAAAAAGACACTTTTGGTCAGAAAATTGACAAAAGGCCTAGCCACCTTTCAAAAGAATGTAACAGATGCTTTTCAAAGAGAGGGGATGGTATTTCAAAGTTTTCTAAAGTAAATGCTCTTTAAAAAAAAGGAGAAAAAAGAAGAATCACCACTTCCATTATTTTCAACTGGGAAATTAATTCTCTTACTTGTAATTTGTATTTGTCCTTACACTAGACCCTAGACAGGGGACAGCAATGAAAAAGATAAAGTGTATGCCCTTAAGACATTCATAGAAAAGCCATCTGAGTTGGAGCCAGAATTACCATGTTCACTATCTATCCATCTTCAGTTTATAAGATAAAACCCTCTTAAATGATAGCTGCAGTAACTTTCATTTTCACCCAGAACAAACTACAAATATCATTTCTTATACTTTCACTTTAGCACATAGTAATACAGTTAAACAATAAGATTATTCAATTAACTGTCTTTTTATATATTAATTTCAAGTTGATAAAACTATGTTCATGATACCTAATGAAAACAAAACCAATTTTAAGAAAACACTGTGGAAAATGTCAGTTGTGATTTAAATGTTTCTTTCTTTTTTAAAAAATTTTATTTATTTATTTGACAGAGAGAGAGATCATAAGTAGGCAGAGAGGCAGGCAGAGAGAGAGAGAGAAGCAGGCTCCCCGCTGAGCAGAGAGCCCAATGTGGGGCTCGATCCCAGCACCCTGAGATCATGACCTGAGCCCAAGGCAGAGGCTTTAACACACTGAGCCACACAGGTACCCCTAAATGTTTCTTTATAAACAAAGCTAAAATTCCTGCTACTTCAAATGATACATATTCATTCCTACATCCATTGAATGATTTATTTATTTAATAGGAATTTTTTAACAATAATGTCTACTGGTCACTAAGTCACTTGTTAAGCATAATAAGTTGAATATATTAAAATAATACTAAAATTTTAGATTCATATCAAAACATATTCCAATTCTATTTTTTCTCTCTAGTGCAAATTTCATCTGTCTGATGCTCAGGTTTTGTCTACAAACTGGTGATACAACATGTCAGTTTTACTGGAGTAACATAAGAAACAATGTGATTATACTTAAAAATTTTAACGTAGTATTGACTATCTAGAAAATGCTCAAAATGGTAATTATTGCTTTCAATTATTGTGAAAAGATATGTATAGAATATGATGAAAAAGAAATTCACTGGTTTTGAGTGATCTATGGGAGAAGCAGCATCAAGGGGAAGCCATTGGTGACAGAATCTATTTGACCCAGTTATACAGACTGGTTAGGAAAAAAGATGTCTGCACTAAAGGAACAGGACTGTGTAAAAAACAAAAAACAAAAAACAAAACAAAAACAAAAACAAATGCCTGAAGATTAAAGTTTATATATGTATCCCAGTTTTTTTTTCCCGCAAACTATTGGTAGTGACAAGCCAGAGATTTTACTTTCATAAACTGTAATAAAACATTAAAATAGAATAAAAATTAAAACTTAGAGAATATATAACGTAATTGTTTTATTAGATTCAATAGTCACTGTTTAATAAAATGTAGCCAGAATAGGTAAAATGTATGGGAAAAGAAAATAGCTGTAAACACTACATATATTTTTTATTGAAAGCGATTAACACAGTAACTATAACACAATTTTTGTTATTCCTCTATCATAAATAAATAGAAAGTTCTAAGTTAAAAGCAAGTTTTCACATTCAATGGTTATAGATATTTTCAATGAACAATGTGCATACCGATATTTACAGCTTCTAATCTGATAAAGGACTTGGATTTCTTTTTTTTTTCATTTTTTTAAAGATTTTATTTATTTAACAGATAGAAGCATAGCTAGGGAGGAAACACAAGCAGGGGGAGTGAGAGAGGGAGAAGCAGGCTTCCCGCTGAGCAGGGAGCTGGATGCAGGGCTCCATCATGGGACTTGGGGATCATGACCTGAGCAAAAGGCAGACACTTAATGTCTGAGCCACCCACGTGGCTCTACATGTTAAGATTTCTACATGGATTTCTACATGTTAAGTTATTTAAGTTAAATTGATGACAATATTATTTGCATAGTTTAATATATATTTAAATATATCTTTTTTGTTTGAATAATGCTTGTAATAATCAGTCTCACTGATGTACATTAATAAAAATAGGAGAAATTTTTTTTAATTTTGGCAAGCTCAAATATTCATATTTAATTTTCATCCAAAATGAAGCAAGTGATGTATTTTCAAAATTTATCTTCAATTCCCATCAGTAGTCAGCTTCACTAATGTATTCTACAAAATCGATTTCATAGTTAAATTGAAATTACCTTTCCAGTGAAAAGGATGAAATCTGGAGCTTCCTATGTATGGATTTCATTTTGATGGAAAATAAAAATGATATACCAAATGCTGAAGATGTACATCAACAACCTTTTAGCAAACATCCAACATCAAATCATCATCCACTTCACTTATAACTATTGATAAATTATAAAATGTGTTACATCAATCTATAAATACTATTCTCAACTTTTAACTTTTGTATGTGTTCTTGACTTTACTTATCATTGAAAACATGTTGCTTCTGCATTGCATGGAAGTGATAAATAATTAAACATACCAAATATATCAGACCAATAAGTAAGTTTAGCTAATTTACTCTCTTAAAAAATTGTGACAAAACTCATTTATCTTAAAGAATCATCTAGAGTTTGTTCCATATGTCAAGCACAATCAATAAAACATTTTTCTCGATTAACCATCATATTTCTACATGCAACTTCTACATGCAGTTGTTTATGATCATTATCTATATTACCATATAATTTAAAATTGATTAAAAATATAACATATAGGGGCACCTGGGTGGCTCAGTCGTTGAGCGTCTGCCTTCAGCTCAGATCATGATCCTGGAGTTCCAGGATCGAGCCCCACATCGGGCTCCCTGCTCAGTGGGAAGCCTGCTTCTCCCTCTCTCACTCCCCCTGTTTGTGTTCCCTCTCTGGCTGTGTTTCTCTCTGTCAAATAAATAAATAAAATCTTTAAATATATATATAGATATAGATATATACATATATATAACATATAAACTTTACATAACACACATAAACCAATCATATAGTTGACAGCTGACTTTATTTATTAATTTACTTCCTTACTCATTTATTTTTTATTTTGTTTTATTTTACCTTTTTTGGCAACACTTTCTCTGTGAAGAAAGTATTCAGTTCACATTCTGGCATAAGCTGCTCATTCTGGATGACCACCTCACAGAACACACTCCTATGTAAAACTTAAATTCTAAACTACTTTTGCCAAAAATGTTATCTTTCACAGTTTTACCCAACTCAGGGCTAGTTGTGTTTGTCAGCAATTAGTCTGAAAAAAGTTCTTCAGTCATCCCACCATAATGCTTAGATTGCATAAATTCTGAATTACCAAGTTATGTAAGGAATTCATCAAGTCATAATTAAAAAAATACTTTGCTAGCTCTATTTTCTCTATATGTCTCTTATGCCATTAGGCAATTCTCAAATATGTCAAGTTACAGTTTTACTAGAAAATGGTCCTTGATTCACCCACTCTGACACAGTAATATTTCTAGACAAACTCTGTGATACAATTGTTTACTAGTTTATCAGTTATTGTATATGTGGCATTTTTCTTCTTAGGAAACTGAAAAGCTGCATTAAATCCTGCAAAATAGTAATTCTTAATATTGAAAATATTGAATATCTGCTACTGTCAGCTTTTTATTTCCATACTGTTTCTTTCCAAGAGTTCTTATGGTATCAAATGCATTTCTTTAGGTTGTATATATATGTAAATGCCACTTAAATGTTGATGGTTTAATTGCTTCAGCAGCTAATTTATCTCAGCAAATAACATTTTTTATCACTTCATCACCAATTATAGCTACAGAATAAATTTAATATATGAGAGACAATTGTTCTGATTAAAACCAGTTTGACCTTTCTTGATATTCCCTTCTGGAAAGCAACTCCTATTATTACTATTTAATATACTAATGAAAGAAAATGTGTATCATTTCTTAACAAAAAAAAGTTCAGTGAGTTTTCTTTTACTGTGTGATCAGGCTTAAAATTTCTTCTTCATTTCTTGAAATAACTTCCATTATTTCCAAGTGATATATACCACTACTTAAAGAAAAGATGTGTCATTTTCTGACAAAAATACTCTTGTAAAAAAAGCGTAAGAGAAGCAGAACTAAACAAGAGAGACTACATTAAATTAAAGTGACTTTGTATAGCAAAGGAAACAATAAAAAAAATCAAAAGTCAACCTATAGATTGGGAGAAAATATTTGCAAACTCTCTTTTGGATAAGAAGTTGGTTTCCAAAATATATAAAGAACTCTTACAACTCGATATCAAAATAATAATAATAATGATAAAACTATGATTCAATTTAAATTAAAAATAGAACTACCATATTGGCCAGTAACCTTCTTTCTGAGTATATATTCAGGTGATTTAAAATCAAGATCTTGAAGAAATATACGTGCTCCCATGTTCACTGCAGCATCAGTCACAATTGCCAAGATCTAGACACAATCTAAGATTATGATAGATTAATAGATGAAATACAGCATAGTTTCTATAGCTAACGGTACAATACTTTGCACTTAAAAATTTCTTAAGAGGACAGATTTACTGTTAAGTGTTTTACTGCAAAAAAATAACAGAAGAACAAAGGGGCACAAAGAAACTTTGGGAGGTGCTTAACATGTCTATTACCTTCATTGCAATGATATCACAACAATTTGTTTATGTACAAACTCATCAAATTGTACACATTAAATATGTGCAGTTCTTTATGTATCAATTATGCCTCAATAAATCTGTTTTGTAATAAAACAAAACAAATGCTGTAAATTAGTGAGGAAAAAGACATAAATGGAAAAGCTATGCTGTTTGTTACACTTATCTCATAATTTCAGCTAATTAATTGTTGGGAGTATTTACTATCAGGATCTAAATTTACATATAGAATTATTTTTTTCAGATAGAGCATGTGGGCCAAAAAAAAAAAAAAAGCTCTAATAACAAATACCTGACTCTAATACTTAAAGCAGTGGATTAACTTTGAGAACAACATGCTAAGTGAAATAATTCAATCACAAAATATAAATGTATGATTTCATTTATATATTTAGAGTAGATAAACTGATAGAAACAGAAAATGGAATGGTGGCTGCCAAGGGCAGGGGGGAAGGAGAAATGAGGGATTGTTAAATGGGTAGAGATTTTCTATTTTGTAAGATGAAAAATACTGGAGGTTGGTTGCATAACAAAGTAAATACACATGACATTATGGAACTATGCTCTTAAAAATGCTAAAAAGGTAAATTTTATATTATATGTGTTTTACTACAGTTTAAACAGAAATTGTTGTAGTTATTTCCTCTCAGACTTCATTTCGTATGAATTTTCGATAACTTTGATCTCTTAAGTCACAATGATTGATGTTGCTACCAGTTCACATAATGTAGCTTCCAGAAACAAATTTTTATTCAGCTATATTAAAAAGATGAAAAGTAATTGTGAGGACTACATTAAGTTATGTGTACCAGAAACAAAATAAAATAAATCAGGGATTAGTATAATACATCTAAATAGTGTTTGAGAAACATATTTTGACTCAAAGTCCTTTTAGCAAAGGGTGGAATTTGGGGAAGGTTTTTCGCTTGTTTTAAGATTCTTTTCTTCTTTTCTTTTCCTTTTCCTTTTCCTTTTCCTTTTCCTTTTCCTTTTCCTTTTCCTTTTCCTTTTCCTTTTCCTTCCTTCCTTCCTTCCTTCCTTCCTTCCTTCCTTCCTTCCTTCCTTCCTTCTTTCTTTCTTTCTTTCTTTCTTTCTTTCTTTTTCTTCTTTTTCTTTCTAGAGAGCAAGAGTGCACAGAAGGAGAGAGGGAGGGGGAAGCAGACACTCTGCTGAGTAGGGAGCCATACATATGCTTGATCCCAGGACCCTGAGATCATGACCTGAGTTAAAGGCAGATGCTTAACCTACTGAGCCACTCAAGTAACCCAAGATGAAGTTAATTGAGAGTGAAAAGAGAATAGATATTTTTATTATATAAAATAATATTAGTATGTTCATTTATTGGAGTATTATCTCATTCAGTCAGCAATGTGTTAAACAAAATGGGAGAGTGAGAAACGTCTACTGGGTTATTCTGTGAGACTTATATAATCCCAACCTGTTTGAGAATCACTATAATAATAAGAAAATTTGCCATTTTGCTCTCATCTTTTAAGAAGTCAAGAAAAATGTGATATGTACAACTCCCATCACATTCTGATGATTAATTGTGTAACTTCTGGATTCCAAAGAGCAAAGTATCAGTGCCACTATGTAGTATTTTAAAGTTCTGGCCTCTTGTTTTTATACAAAAAGATTTATAAAATATTGAATTTATGGAAGAAAGAATTCAAGTAACTTAAAATAGAAGCATAATATGTGACAGACTACTTGTTACCCAACCCATTATCCATTGTCTCCTTAGTAAAATAACCCCGGTTTTATTCAGCACAGTATGTAATAAGCAAAAGGAATCTATTTCTAGGTTCCCTAGCAACCAGGTGAGACCAGATAAGTAAGGCTGGGGCAATGCAGCTTAAGTGATGTGTTGCATTACTTCAAGCACACCCTTGTTAAGAATGAGCTGGCACAAATTCTTTGCTACTTTGAATCATGTTGGTTGGATAGTATGTGGTGTTCAATTTACTTTTTTATTTTTTTAAGATCTGACTTATTTATTTGATAGAAAGAGAGAGTGCTTGTGCATTAGCAGGGGGAGGGAAGAGAGGAAGACGCAGATGCCCTGGTGAGCAGGGACACTTAAGGGGAGTGATCCCAGGACTCCAGGAACAGGACCGGAGCCAAAAGCAGATGCTTAACGACTGAACCACCCAGGCCCCCAAGTGCTGAATTTAGTTTAAATAAAAGTTCACTTCTTAAGTATTGACTACTTTAGGTTGTCTGTCTCATATAGGCAAAACTAATCCTAAGTGGACAAATTCAAAGCAGGTTATAAAACCATGATCACTAAATGGAAATAGGATGAGTAGAAAAGAGTCTTAATAACAGCAAGATAAATATATATGTGATTAAAAATTTTATTATAGATTTAATTACTATTTCAGTTTTATATTTATTGCCATATACTTATATAATCTAATTGTTTTACAAAGCTTATTAATAATAGGGGGAAAAAGAAAAGGAAAAATAAAAAGAAAGGCATTTCATGATCCCCTTTCCATTTCCTGCGCCATAGAGGCAACAATTTTCAAATTTTGCCAATAAATTCTTTTATTTTTTAATGAAATATATCTAAATAATGAGACTTTCTTTCTTTCTTTCTTTCTTTCTTTCTTTCTTTCTTTCTTTATTTATTTATTTTGTCTCTCTCTTTTCTTTCTCTATCTCCCTCCCTTCCTTCCTTTTTCTAACTCTTCTATATCTTTCTTCTTCAGTTAGGTCTGATCTTCGGATCTTCTACTTTAGAAGATGAGAATTGACCTCTCCTTCAACCTCCTGTTCCATAAAATACACAAACATTTTTTACCCACCTAATATATTTGCATATTAAATTTGGCTAGATCAGTATTCAGTGTACATTAATATGGCTACGTCAACATTAGTCACATCCAAACACATAAGGCATTATATTATAATCGCATTTCCTTTCCTCCACATTTTTTACCTCAAGATAGTAATTTTCTTGTTTTATACATTTATTTTCCATCTATTATCAATTCTCCACTAATGTTTTCTCAATGTTATAAAATTCTTTTCAGGGGCACCTGGGTGGCTCAGTCCATTAAGCAACTGACTTCTTTTCTTGCCCACATTATCTTAGGCTCGTGAGATGGAGGACCCACATCTGGTGCCATGTTCATCATGGAGTCTGCTTGAGATTCTCTCTTTCCCTCTGGCCCCCTAATTCACTGTCTCCCTCTCAAAAAAAATATTTAAAAAGTTACTCTTAAAATACTTTTATAATAATAAATAGATAAATAAAATTCCTTTCAAAATTGTCAAGCTTGTTCTCCAATTTCCTGGTTTTTGATGAAATCTCCAATGAAGCTTTCTGACTTGCTTCAGTCTGGCTAGGTTTCTCAAGAGCCAGGCTGATCAATTTCACTTTGGGAATATATATATCACCTTTCTTAGTGTTGCCTTCTAGGTCCTGAAGAGCTTGAGTCTCTGTCTGGGTTACTGCAACTTTTTATGAAGACTATTCATTTGCTTCCTGAGGAAGGTGTATATGAGGTAAATTTGTTGTGTTCTTGCATGTCTACAAATGTTCTACATTCTATCTCATGTTTAATTAATTTTATGGAAAGTGACAGGGTAAAGCATTTTAATAAAAAATGAGTTAGTCTTAAATTTTTGAAAGCATTTTAATTGACTCTGGATTCCAGTTATGCTGTTGAGAATTTTAAGCTTCTCTTTTTCTTGAGCATTTCGCTTCCCTTTTCAGAAATTTTAGGTAGTTCCCTCTCTAGTATTTTGACATTTTAAAATAAATTCCTATTTTAGGAGTATATTAATCCATTTTGTAGGACACTGAAATGGGGCTTATCCACTTAGAAATTCTTCCTCTATAGTTTCTTTCTTTTGCTGATTTTTTTCCTCTTTGTTGAGGTATCTGAATTTTGTTTTGGACACTTTCCAGTAACCACTGGCTATTCATTCACATTTTAGTTTGAATAGACTTATTTTAGATCTATGAACAAACATTATAACAGGTCTTGATTGGTCCATTTCATTAAGAAACCCTCAATATCACTTTTTTTTTAAAGAATTCATCAGTTCCCAAATAGAGATTTCTCCAATATTCTGTTTTGGGGGTAAGGTGGAGAAAGTATATTTGATGGTCAGCTTTGGGATCCTAGTAAGGGAATAAACTTGTAGGCTTTTAATATTTATTATTAACATCTTATTTAAACATATGTTTACATCACATGAAGCTCAAGAAGGACTAGGTTTTGCCTTAAGAGAGCCATGCAAAGTTTGCATTGTGAGAGACCAAAGTGTGGAGGGAATCATTCCCACCCAGCTTAATTACAGATTTTAAAAGTTTATAGATATGCCAATGATAGTTCTTCAGAAAAGCAGATGTACTTGGGGCGCCTGGGTGGCTCAGCAGGTTAAAGTCTCTGCCTTTGTCTCAGGTCATGATCTCAGGGTCCTGGGATCAAGCCCCACATCGGATGCTCTGCTCAGGGGAGCCTGCTTCCTCCTCTCTCTCTGCCTGCCTCTCTGCCTACCTGTGATCTCTCTCTCTCTCTGTCAAATAAATAAATAAAATCTTTAAAAAAAAAAAAGAAAGAAAAGCAGATGTACAGATATGGAGAAGATCACATATATTAGTTATTCTGAAATCAGAGGTATTTAAGATTAATATTACAAAGTCATTAATTTAGACAAACTGGGAAAATGCCACTTCATAAGAAAGTCAAGAATAAAGTCATGATTGAATGCAGATGAAATAGGGACATGGGGTCTTGTTTTGGACAAGTGGTGTAAACAATATGCTAGCCTGTCCTCCATCAAATTCAACCACTAGTAATACAGACAGTTAAATTCCCAGAGACTTTCAGACTCCCCTATATGGCTTCTATATCATGAACTGGTCTTCAATACAGATCTAAAAGTAGTTATATGAATAAAAGGACATTTCAAGTTAATCATCCAATTACATGAAGTGTATTTTTGGCATCTGTCTATACACCACATTTTCTTGATTCTAAAACACATTGAATCATAAAGATACTATTGATTTAATAATATATTTTACATAAAAACAACTTCTATCACATTAAAGGTAGATACCAATTGAAAGGCACATTTCAATTTCAGAAACTAAATAAGAAAACCTAGACATCTTATCCTTGAGACACAAAGAACAAAGCTTCTGCTTCACTGTACTTGCAATTAAAGCAAATCTTCAAATAGAAATAGCATATATGATTTCATCTCCATAAATAGTACTGTAAACATTGCCTCTAAGAAAAGGGCACTGTCAAGTCCTCTTAATTCAGTTGGCCTGCTACTGTAAAGGGTCTTTGGCTTGTCTAAGAACTAAAAACAACTACAGAAGAACTTAAAGACTCTTCTAAGAAATAAAAATGTGACTTTATTTTCTCTGAATTGGAAAATATGTAAATATATTTGCCTGGAGATGATCTTAAATATCAGTGAATTTTTCTCTGTCTCTATAATTACTTGGAAGTTTGACATTTCAAATATGGCACTAAGTGCAGAAACTTGACAAAGACTTGTCCCAGCTGGTAGAGTGTCATGCAAGGTTAGCCTTATGCAATAATCAACAATATCAGGATCATTGAGTAGGTAGGGTGGGAGATATAATTTTCACAGCTTTAAAATCTGGGTACATACTTAGAGCTGGATATAAATACCTGCCTTGGATTTGAGAATTTATCCCCAGGAAGCACTCTGGATGAAGAGGTGGAAGAAAATGTCTAACTATTATTGTGTTCATCACCATTTTGGGGTTTGTTTCTCCCATTGTAGAGTAATTATTATGGCAGCCATAGCCCCATTTTTAATGGTTATTTGAGAAATGCAAAAGCTTTAGCCATTTGCCAAATCCTATTCTATTATGGAATAAAATTAGATTTTTTTGAAAAGCATCAATTCTATTTCTTTAACTAAGACATTTACATGAGACATTTTGTTTTGTTTTATCTTGATTTCTCTGAAAAGAGAGAGACTGTGTAAACCTAGGAGACATGTAAAATATTTTCCATTTTTATGGTCCATGTTTTAGGAACCGTATCCATTAATTACACAGCAGAGTGATCAAGAGAAAATGGAATAGCTGTACCTGATCAGCATTACTTGCTTGGGTATGTTGTTCATTCTCTGGCTTTCATTGTTCAGGTCCAGCCTCAGTCATTTGTTAGCAATTCATACATATCTTCAAAGGCAATGCTGAACAAGAAAGAAGTAATATCACTGTCTGTATCTCATTGCAATTACATTTCTTATATGCAGCCCATCCACAGGATATAGTAATTACAAGATAACGTGTCATTTCATAACCAACTATATCTGTTTTTGTATAAATCCATTATATATTTTTTCATTACAAGAATTAGATATGCGAACAGTTCATTTCTTGCAGAAACCAGTGCAACTGTTTTTCCTATTCATTCAGTGCTAGACTAGAAGTTATTTCAAGAGCAGACAGATGCTGGAATAGAGAATATAGAGTTCATAGCATCAGCCCCCATAACATCTGGTACCTTCAAGAGTGTTCTTTACACATTACTATATTTTTTCCTACTATATTTTTTCTCATCATTTTTTAATGCACACCCTCATTCATTTCACCCTCATCCTTTTTGATATATTTTTCTTTAATTCAAATATGCATCATTTATTCATTCACTCAATAGTTATTTGTTTCATACCTGTTCTAATAAAAACCTGGCTTACGACACTGTAAATACCACAAATAAGAGGCACCTGAGTGGCTCAGTCAGTTAAGTGTCAGCCTTTGGCTCAGGTCATGATTCCAGTGTCTTGGGATAGAGCTCCGTGATGGGCTCCCTGTTCAGTGAAGATCCTGCTTTCTCCCTCTCCCTCTGTCTGCCACTCTGGCTACTTGTGCCCTCTATCTCTCTGTCAAATACATAAATAAAAACCTTAAAAAAATAAAGATATCACAGATTAAATTCCTGTCCACATTCTGGTGGACAAAGATGATTTTTAAAAGTAAGCTACCCTATGACCCTGCAGTTGCACTACTGGGTATTTACCCCAAAGATACAGATGTAGTGAAAAGAAGGGCCATATGTACCCCAATGTTCATCGTAGCAATGGCCACAATTGCCAAACTGTGGAAAGAGCAAGGTGCCCTTCAACAGACAAATGGATAAAGAAGATATGGTCCATATATATGCTATGGAATCTATGGAATATTACACCTCCATCAGAAAGGATGAATACCCAACTTTTGTAGCAACATGGACTGGACTGGAAGAGATTATGCTGAGTGAAATAAGCCAAGTAGAGAAAGTCAAGTATCACAAGGTTTCACTTACTTGTGGTGCATAAGGAGTAATACAGAGGACAGTAGGAGAAGGAAAGGAAATAGGAAGTAGGATAAATCAGGGAGGGAAATGAAACATAAGAGACTTTTGACTCAGAAACAAACTGAGGGTCTTGGAGGGGAGGGGGTGGAGAAATGGAAGAGCCTGGTGGTGGGTACTGAGGGCACGTATTGCATGGAGCACTGGGTGTGGGGCATAAACAATGAATCTCGGAACACTAAAAAAAGCAAAATAAATTAAAAAAATAAAATGTATATATATCAGACAATTATGGCCCAGTAGGTCTTGGTTAGGGCCCAATAGTCTGGGTTTTTTCATGAGCTTTCAGCAAATTTGATACTGTGTCTCCTTGGGTCCCTCCTTGACCGGCAAAGTTCTACTGGATCCACAAATGGTACAATGTGTGGTGTCTTTGTTTGGACTATTACAGCAAAATGTCACTGGTGCTTATTAATAGATATTTATTTCTCATAGTTCTGAAACTTGGAAGTCTATGGTCATGACATAAGCATGATCATATGAGAGTCCTTTCCAGGTTGCAGACTTACTGTATTTTCACTTGCTAGCAGGGGCTAGGGAACTCTCTGGAGCTTCTTTTGGGGGGCACTGATCCCATTTGTGAGGGCTACACATTCCAAAAGAAAAGAAAAAAAAATAAGTTATAAGTATGATTACAGTTAGGGAGGGAGGAATGTGTGGGCCTTGACTGTTTATCTCCTCTCTCCCTGGACAGTGGCAAATGTTGTGTAGAGCTATGTGCAAATGAGATTTCAACATTTTCCTCCTCAGACAACTAGTTAGAAGGAACTCTTTGGGCTTCCAGTGTGGGTCAGATATAAATACATCAGCAAGATTAGCCACCTGTACTTGTGACTTCATGATATAAAGGGGCTTTATCTTCCAAATGTTCTTGGTAGTTGATGATGGAGCTGTTTGGGAATCTTCAACTTTAGGGAGATTCTGGCTTAGCCAAATATGGAGGGAAAATAGAAAATGTCTATGTTCTCTATCAAGCTGTGCCCCTCAATCAAGGCTTCAGCCACTAATAGAAGCAATAGCAAAAACAACAAAACAAACACAAAACAGCTGAGCAAAGAGTATGACTATGACATTATTTCCCTTTTTGTAGGTCACTGTATGATTCTCCAAGACTCCATACAGCACCCAGATCTGCCATAAATACTGTGACTACCACTGAATCAGTTGCATCTTAACAGATCAGCAGCAGAGAAGCTCCTCAAGACATAAATAACCTCACCCATTATCACCATACCCAACCAGAGTGGTCAGCTTGTTACAACTGAGGAATCTACATTGACACACTATTATCATCCAAAGTCCATAATTTAAATTAGGGGCTCATCTTGGTGTTGTACACTCTACAAGTTTGAACAAATATATAGGTATCCACCATCATGATAGCAATGGAGTATTTTCCTGCCTTTAAAATTCTCCATGCTTAGCCTTTCTAAGCCTCTCCATCCCTCCCACAACTGCTGGAAATCATTGATCTCTTTACCGTCTCCATACTTTTGTCTATTTCAGTTGGAATATATAGTTGGAATTCTATAGTATGTAGCTTTTTTAGATTGGCCTCTTTCACTTAATAATATGCACTTAAGGTTCCTCCATGTCTTTTCATGACTTAATAGCTCATTTCTTTTTAGCACTGAGTAATACCCCATGGTCTGGATGTTTCACAGTTTACTCAGTAATTCACCTACTGAAGGACATCTTGGTTGTTTCCAAGTTTGGGTAATTATAAATAAAACTGCAGGGATATTCATAAACATAAGTCCTCTACTTTTTTGAGTAAATATCAAGGAACACAATGGCTACATTAAAATGATAAGGGTGTATTTAGTTTTTAAAGAAACTACCAGGGTCCTCTGGATGACTCAGGCAGTTGGGCAGCTGCCTTCAGCTCAGGTCATGATCCCAGAGTCCTGGGATTAAGACCCATATTGGGGTTCTTTCCCGGTGGGAGGTCTGCTTCCTCCTCTCCATCTCTGCCTGCTGCTTCCTCTGCTTATGTTCTCCCTCTCTCTCTCTCTGTCAAATAAATAAATAAAATCTAGGAAGGAAGGAAAGAAGGAAGGAAGGAAGGAAGGAAGGAAGGAAGGAAGGAAGGAAGGAAGGAAGGAAAGGAGAGAGAGAGAGAGAAAGAAAGAAAGAAAGAAAGAAAGAAAGAAAGAAAGAAAGAAAGAAAGAAAGAAAGAAAATGCCAAACAATTATCCTAAGGATTTGTAATAGTTTACATGCCCGCTATTAATATGAAAGTTACTGTTGCTTCACATCCCTGTGGTCATTTGATGTAGTCAGTGTTTTGAATTGCTGGCCATTCTAATGGGTGTGTAGTGGTACCTCGTTGTTTTCATTTGCAATTCTCTGATGACATTTAAGTGCAGCATCTTTTCATATGCTTAATTTTCACTTTAATTTCCATTAATCAGGTTGTTTCCTTATTGTTGAGTTTTTTCCCCTTGTATTTTTAATCTTCTTTCTGTGGCATTGTGCTATGAGTTTAGAGAAACTTGATCCAGGTTATAAATTACACATTTTTCCAGGAGTCAAGTAGGAACCCAAGATAGGTAAAGAATTATCTTCCCTACTAGGTAACCTGGGTCTAAGTATAAAAAACACCATTTAATAGAGAGAAACACAGCTAGAGAGGGAACACAGCAGGGGGAGTGAGAGAGGGAGAAGCAGGCTTCCTGACAAGTGGGGAGCCCGATGTGGGGCTCGATCCTGGGTCTCCAGGATCATGACCTGAGCCAGTCGCTTAACCAACTAAGCCACCCAGGCGCCCCTTAAAAAACACCATTAATATGGATTTTATAAAGACAGTGGCTCTATTATTTTAGAAACATATTATACAATCAGAGCTAAGGGCACTTTTTAAATGACTTACTTAAACTCCTCAGGAAGCAAGTATTTCCTTTTCACCAATTCTAACTCATGGTCATCTTTGCATCTTTGTCTGTGTTTGACTACTCCAAATATGGAGAACACACAGCCTCTAGAATTAGTCTAGACTATTTGTTGTAAGGCAATTCTACTTGTGAGAAACCTCTCCCTAATGTCGATCCCAGATATCTCTATGTCTTAAGCTGGGCTCAGAAATAGGCTTTGAGATGGAGATTTGTGTGCAGATTCATGGCAAAATCCCCCCTAAACCAACACCTATGGGAAAATAAAGAAAGCAGGATTGGTGCAGGGGGTAGTTTAACTTGATGATAAGGATTCAGTTGATACATTGTGAAGGCCTGGAGTTGGCCTTTTTAAGTTGCCCTACCTTGAGTATAGGAAGATAGGAAGGTTCAACTCCCCATCATCTACCAGCCATTGGATTTGAGCTATTTCTGGGGAAGGGACATTACTTTGAATGGATAGACTCCCTTTAGCTGAGGACAGTTATCAAAGAACCACCATCACTCCCAATAACTGAAGTATGACCTCAATTCTGAACATGGTATCTAAGCTTAACATCAATTGCTACCTGCAACTTTTCCCCATTTTTCCTTGTCTGCCTTCCAGAGCCGATGAAGTTTAACTCTTTTTCCACATAAGACCAAGAATATTAGAGTGCACATTTTACCACTCATTAAGTTTCTTAGCTTTTTCTTTTATGATGGTTGCAATTATATAAATTGCATATTTTCCCTAGAATTGAATGGATAACATGAATATGTTCTCACTGCCTACCATACAGTGAGAAGACTATTATCCATACACTCCTGATATCTTAATGTATCCTAAAATGACATTACTTTTTCAAAACTCTCACCACATGACTGACTAACACTAGTGATAGTGAATATTCATAAGTTTTCCCTATTATTTTTATTTTGCTTTATTCCCTTGCTCTGCTCTTCTAACAGATAGCTTTATTGTATCCAAGGGTAGAAACTCATTATTTCTAAGAAATTCCAACTGGCCTAATATTAAAATGTATATTTTCTGAAGATCTTGTCTTATTCTCTACCCATAGTACCTAGCTTAGAACACACTAGATGCTCAATTGATTTTTTTTTTGTGCCTGAATATAGGAAGTTTAATTCCTAGCTGACATGTAAATTTCTTTAGTTAAATCCAAACGCAGATAAAGACACTAAGAGTTCTTATTCATGTGAAATGTGGCCTTTCTATTTTTACTCACATGTTTTATATCAGACAGTTGATGAAATATAATGAAGACAAAGGAACCAGACAGTCTCATGATTCAGGCCTTACTTGTTTCAATTCCCCTGAACTTTCTTGTGTGTAAGAAAGCAGCTTTGTTAACAGACTCCCTTGTGATTTTGAGGAGTGATGAGAAAATTCTAAACCAACTCTTCACTTTTAATTTAATTATATTGATGGAGCCTTACACTGAGTATAACACTAGCTATCAATCAACTTTACCTACTTCTGTGTTCTGGAAAAACTCATCTCAGCCCTTTTTTCCCCCTCTTTTATCACTGTCTTACTTTTTGTGATTAAGCTAAGATAAACCATTTTTTACAAAGAGAAGTCAGTATTCAGTTCAAGTTCATTTTTGGTGGCCAATGCAAATAGATGCATTTTCCTCATGGTGTAGTTCACCATTCACTAAGTTTTCATTTGTTTTGTTTTCTCACAACTGGAACATATTTATGATCAATATCCTATTTATGAGGAATGATTACTTCTTAGCCAAGGGGCACCACATTGGAAACTTCAAAAAAAAAAAGGGATAAAAAATAGTTTGTACCAGGCCAAGTTAATGGAACAGCCACTTCCTCATCCTCTACTTCAGCCTGAATATCTGTTTTAATTATAGCACAATATTTAGGTATTGGTGAAAACTTCACATATAATTATAATCCCATAGAATTCAGAATTATTATACTGAGATGCCAGGAGATGGTAGGAAAGCAGCAATTGCCTTTCAGGTAGTAGCCTTGCATTTTATAAATTACATGTAGTCAAAGTAATTACTTGAAGTTCATTGTAAATTAAAGCTACATTTTCTATAGCACTAAAAAAGGGCAGGAAAGTGACCTTTTTTTAGTAACCTACTGCATTATAAATGTAAAATTTGGTAGAATGCAAACTTTTTTTTTTCAACATGAAAAGCAGGGATACTTGGATGTTTCAGCCAGTTAAGTGTCTGCCTTTGCCTCAGGTCATGATCCCAAGGTCCTAGGATCTAGCCCCACATCCATTGGGCTCCCTGCTTGTGGAAAGCCTGCTTCTCTCTCCCTCTGCCTGCCACTCCTCCCGCTTGTGTCCTAGCTCTCTCTCTTTTTCTCTCTGTCAAATAAATAAAAATTTAAGAAGGGGAAAAAAAGAAAAGCAATGTTCTAAATGCTTTATGTATAATAGTTTATTTATATCTATGTGTTAGTAATTATCATTCTTATTTGATAAATGAAGTCAAATAAATTGTCTCAGTTCACAGAGCTAGCAAAAGCACTGATTCGATTTAACACAGTCAGTCTCATGCCAAATCCATGATCTAAACAATGTGCCCTACTGCTTCTCTGATGAAGGAATTATTTGCACATTACGGATGAATGCAAATTTCTCCTTGGATCTTTTTTCTTGTTATTTTTTTAAATCAATTTCATTACCAACCTTTACTTTCCTATATATTATCACAGTCTTTGATATTGTCAGTCAATGTTAATAGGGTCCGTGGTCAAAGGAACGAGGCTGATAAAGGCTGATACAGAAGCGAAGGTCAAGCAAAGCTTTATTTCGTGCCAAGCATCAGAATCTTACTGGCCAGCTGGCTAGCCAAGGTCTCTTCTCTCCAGGGAGAAAAGCACCACACCCAACTTCTCAGGCCAGCTTTTATAGCCATATCCCCAAATCACAAGCTGACTAGGGTCACTTCCTCACCAGATATCTGGCTGCCCACCCTTAGTTTGCATCTAAATACCTCCCAGGACACTCCTGGGAAGGGAGATGAAGGGAGATGAAGGGGGTTACATATCCCCCCCAACCTGGCTCACCTTTGTTTTCCAGGGGCCATTTATCCATAACACCTGGAACTGTTTTTATGAGTGAACAGGATGGCAGCTTGAATTCCAAAACTGGACCTTACAATGTTTAACTCACCTGTGTTCTCTGTCAGGATTCCACTATGGAATGAACAAGAACTACTTGAATAAAATGACATGTTACTTTGAAGATTCTAGTGGACAAGCATCTTCAGAGTCTCTAGGTATAATCAGGAGTCCAATATCTGCCATTCATTTTGTGATGTTGAAGCAACACTTGATGAGTTTAGATTTTAGAATTTCAGGTCTTAAGTCAGGTCAGTTAAGTCTAAAACTTTTACTTTTGAATCAGTGAACTGTATCCTTGTGCCTTTACCACAAACTTTATAATTATCATTAGTATCACTTGCTGGGCACATCCTACAGGATTTGCAAACATTATCTCATTTAATCCTCACAAACCTGGGAGTGGGTATTAGTTTCAGTTGAGAAGACTGAAGTTCAGAAAGGTGAAAGTAACTTTCACCAGATCCCACTAATCACCAATCCCCATTCCGTGGCAAGGGGATGGTAGAGCCTGGCTGAAACTCTAGTGTATCTGATTCTGAATTCACACAACTCTCCACAACAGGATGGCTCATTAAATGATTAAGGCAAATAAATGATAAATTATCTTGACAGCTGGATCAACATTTCTGTCAGTCAGTGTCCAGTAAGAACATAGAAATCACACTAGTCATATAAACAGAGAGAACTGAAGAGGAAGAACATTAACTGCATATAAAATTGTTGCTTTATGTAACTAAAAGGGTAAAAAGAGAAATGTAAGTTATCACTTACTGCAGGAAGCAACAACAATTCCTGTGGTCATGGAAACAAAGGGAGGGAACAAGAGCAGCTATTGGAGTTATTAAAATGTAGAAAAAAGCTAAAACTCAGGAGTCCAAAGAGAAGGCTTTGCTTGGTTGGTGCTGGCTTTCACAGAATGGGAACGATTAAGCTACTTTGAGAACGTTGGAAAAATTGAGAGTAGATTTGGCTATGGGAAGGACTTCTGTTGCTGCAGTGAGCGAGGAAGCACTGGTGATGTGGGACTTCCACCAGGAAGCCACAAGAACCAGGAAACACACAGGAAGAAGCAAATCCCACTTCCTTTGTCCAGGCGGCAGAGCTTTACTTCCTTTTTCAAACTCTAGTTTTTATCGCTCCAATACCTTACATACATCCTTTCCCATCTTGATCTTCTACCACCTGGAAAATGAAATTATGATTTATAAGAAGGAATAGAAAACAAAATAAACAAAGATTCAAAAAAGAAAAAAGGAGAGGAAATGTGAAAAAAAATATTCTCTTACCTACTAAATTCAGACTTTCTGATTCCAAAACACAACTTGTTTATTTGAGATAAAACATTAGGAGACTTTTATTTTAACATTCTTAGTGGAGGGTAGAGAGAAAAATATGTCACATGCATCCAGGGTCTCTCTTCAATACTTTTCCCCAGCACATTAAATAGACAGCAAAATAAATTATTTGTATGGTCACAATGGTATAGGTTTCATAAATATTTTATTATTAAACTTCATTTTCTCATAAAATATCCTTGTTGCTAAAATTATTTTTGCCTTTAACAAAAGTACTTGACAGGTATACAGTGTAGGATAAATAATCAGTGTGAAATCTTAGGTTCTTTTATGAGAACTCAGCCAATGCCAGGACATATAGATCAAATTTGTGTCATTCCCTTTCACTGATGCTGGAATAGAGTTCTGAAAGCAAATATAATCAATACCTATTTATTATGCTCTTACCATGTGTCAGGGTCTAGGCATTAGCAATTAAAATTAGAACAAAATAAATAGCATCTAGATACAAAAGAGGTTAAAGGAATTATGGGAAATATTATGTACAACTTTATGCATATGGATTTTAATATCAAGATGAAATGGGAGTGGAAATATTTAGGGAAGTATCAATTATAAATGATTCAAAAGGAATAGAAAAAAGCTAAACCATGGTTAATCATAAAGTGATCAATATTTGCCAAAAAGTGAAAATCAAAATAGGTGGCGGGCCCAAATCTTTTAACAAACATGTTCTCGTTCACTTTTAAGTTTATAGAACCTGGTTAAATTAAAAGATATAATTTCATTTGGCAGGAAAACAGGATAGAAATACTCAGTCTTCTCAAAATAACACATAAACACAGCATATATATATTTTCTATTTCAACTACTGGAAAGAAAACCATAGTTCCTGCTCCTTTGTCCTTCAATATAGGGGGGGGGGGGTTATTCATTAGTTTAACATGTCTGCTATATCAATTCACCACCTCAATTACCCATGAAAGGAATACATTTTCTGTCGAGTGAGTTTGTTTAGGCTAAGGATATAGGCAAAATTAGATCCCACATATACCCTTTGTCTTTCTTTGAAATTGGTTTGCCCCTAAATAGTATCTATCTGGTGTGTTATTTGCAATAAGCTACAATATTTTCCATGCCTTACAGCACTCATAGTTTCTCAGGACCATCAATGACTGCCTAGGTAAGTCCAATTCTGGGACGTAGATTTGGGAAGTTTGTTACTTTATAACATCTAAGACATATCTTTCTACAAGCCTTTACTGATAATAAAGGAGGCACTTAACTTTATCTGCTTAATGTGTTTCTCCATTAGTGATGATAATTAGGAACTTCATCAAAACCCAAAACTTTTACTTTGACCTGAAAATTTATTTTAACATTTTTTTCTGGAAGAATAAACATACCAACAAAATATCAACTAAATCTGAGGAAAACAAAATGCAAAGGAGAATATGGGTGCCTTTCTTTATCAGGTATTAAAATATAAATCTCTTATAAGTAAAATATATTACTACCAAATCACCAGACTTGTCACATTAAGTCATGTATTAGGTAATCGTAGGTAGTGTAGGACTCCTGAAAAACATCGGGTGGAGGATGAACATGAAAAGTTCATATGTGCAATTTTCTTTTGCTTTTTCTTAATAATTCTTTATGCTACATTATAAAAGTATCAGTTCTGAAGTCCACTTTTAACTGTCATGAAATGAATTCAGGATATTAAAAGACTTTTTTATGTTGCCAGAAGTCATCCTCTTTGCTTGCCCACTCAACACCATTTTATCTGCTCTAACTCGTAGG
Source organism: Spilogale gracilis (assembly GCA_004023965.1). Classification (NCBI taxonomy): domain Eukaryota; kingdom Metazoa; phylum Chordata; class Mammalia; order Carnivora; family Mephitidae; genus Spilogale; species Spilogale gracilis. The sequence goes on from PITA01011919.1 coordinate 53,791, forward strand.
TCCGTATTCCTAGGACTTGCGTATTTGAATTTCACTTTCCTTTAATGCTATTTACACATGCACTTATCATTTACTTAGGCCCCAATACATTGGGAACTACTAATCCTTGTGTGTCACATGGATTGGGGCATGTTATGTTTATAGGATCCTTACCTTCAAAAGTTACAGGTGTAATTGCTCTTTAAGTCCTGAATGAGATCCACTTCAAGGAATAAGATATGAGCAAAAGCCTATGTAATTGACAGAGTTCAAAGTAAACTTACTGGGGACAGGGGTGTATTTCAGAAGAGAGAATGCTTCACAATGAATCGCAGGTATTACTAAATTGGAATGTCCAACTGAAATAGGACAATAAAATAGAAAACATACTCCTAGGTTATTCAGTTTCTAAGAGTAGGTTGCAGTATTATGCTTTCTCCACCTTATCATTGGAATTAGGGTTGATGATAATATCACTAAAATGTGACTAACTGTTAAAATCTTGTAATTTCGTTAAACTTTGGTTCTCCATCCTAAAATTACATGTGGCCTTTGGGAAAAAAAAGCAATCCTGAATGTTTTAACGTATATTCTAACATGCTGCAATATTGAAGTTGCATGTTTAATGAAATATTTATAGATTTCTGGCTCTATGTAAAATTAGCCAAGGAATAACAAAATAAAATCTGTACAATTCAATGGACCTGTCTTAACAAATTAACTAAAAGATAAAATGACATGACTAAGGAGTGTTTATTCCCCGAACACATGTATTAATGGCAGGAAGAAAAAAATATAAGCAAAATGCACTTCAGTATAATGTAACTCACTAAATATCTTGACTTCTTGAAGAAATCTTATTTTTCTCTTAAACTTCTTAGTCTAATCAGACTTCTGTAACAAAATATCATAGACAGGCCACTTAGAAACAAGTTTATTTTTCTCAGTTGGAAAGCCCAACATCAAAGAGGAGTCCAAAATCAAGGTGCTAGAAGATTCAGCTTTGGGGAGAGCTCTTTGTGGCTTGCAGATGGCTATCTTCTTGCTGTTTCCTTACACATCTTTTCTAATAAAGGTTCCACCCTTGTGACTAATTGCCTCCCAAAGGGCTCACCTCCAAATACTTTCACAACACATAAATTTTGAGGGGACACAATTCATTCCACTGCACCCTCAGTTGCTTTACTGTTAAGACATTACACTATAATTTATGTGAAATCATGTGGAAGTAAAAAGAAATGTAAATGAAGTATTCACATTGTATGTTCAAATGAATTGTAACTAGTCAAAATTAAATAAATGATGTTATTTTGATTCATTATAAATCTGTGTATTTTAATCAAGTATTATATTTGTCCATATTTAGCAAATCAATAAGAGATTTTTTCCTAACAAAAGAATTCAAAATACATCTTTAAAACAAAAAAGTCGGTCTCCTACAGATTGATTTTAAGTCATTAATTCAGAGTCAAACAGGTATTTTATTTCTACTTCATGCACACATGTTAATTATTCAAGCCATATTTGGAAAACATGAAATTATAAGTATTCCATAACATACTATATAGGCCTGAAATACAACAGCTTTCTCTTAATTCTATGGATTCCTGAATATATCCATTTCCCATCCCCTACTCTTTTGTGTTATAACATCTATTATTTAATTTAATTCTGTATAATACAGTTGATATTTTCTTCTCTGCCTCTTGCCAAACCAGATACCTTGATATTATTCCCCAGGAAAAAAATCTTCTCGGGAAAAGCTAGAAAGATTGTCAAGTCTCAGAGTAGCTACTATGGGGAAATTCCTCACATGATGATGGTGTGTCTTTATCCACACACGAAGGCTCCACTCTCTGTCCTTTGTCAGCAGCCTGATAGAGGATAGCACTGGGGCAGAGGTGGCTAGTTACCTTCCCAAACCTATTCTCTGTTTCTTCGTCAGTCAAAAAATCCAGTTTTCCTTGAAGTGAAGGACCAGGATTTTTTTTTTTTAATTTTACTTTACTTCCTAATCCAGTGTTGGTCTTCTTTTGTAAAATACAATTCATATGTTGCATAACTTTCAAATTTCTATCAAGCTTCTGATTACTTGCTCTCACTTTGTCTATTTATCTTTTTATAAAAAAGAAGTCAACATTTTGTATACCTCCATTCATTAGAGGATGACACTTTAAGTAGTACTGTACCATATGATTCTATTTCCTAACCTCTTATAGCTAGCTAGTCAATGAAGCATAAGAGAAGTTATAAGGTGGGACCTCAGAGACTGTTCCTTAAGATGGATATAGACAACTTTCATGTGTTCTTCTTGCCTTCCTTGTTCCTGCTTCCTGCCTGCAATGTAGACATAATGGCTGGAGTTCCATTGTACTATTGCACCTTGAGAAGCTAACTGTAGAGGACACAGAAGTAGGAGAAACATGAGATTCTAAAAACACTGCAAAACCCCCATGTGTATTTTGGACCCCTAGTCACTAGATTCCATAAGAGGTTTCCAATTTCTTCATGTTTAAGCCTCTGTGATTTCTAACATCTGTCGATATCTGTGAAATACTACTTCTACTTGATGTTGACAAATACAAGAAAGTGCATTTTTACAACCTGGAAGATAGATAAATGAGTCTAGAAATTCCACTTGAACAGAACAGAAAATTAAGAGCAGGTCAATTAAGCACCAAGCCCAGATTAAAAGGCCTGAAGGTATTCATCAAACTGATTAATTAATCAACAAGTTAGAATGGTAAGGAGTGTTGACTACTAACACATTGCTCATTTGGGCTAAGTAACTCAAAGCAAAACTATTTGCCTTAGATTAAATACTTGAATGTTATAGCTGTAACTGAAAAGATAAGAAATATAGAAGATCACACACATTCCTGGAGAAAAGAAAACAGAAAATCCATCCAGATAACATATCTTTCTCTATCCCATTATCCCCAAGTAGGATACAAAAAAAAATGTAGATAATTAGGATGATTTAAACATAAAGATTAGCAGATAGTCTTGAATCACCAAACATTTCAAGAAAACCAATTACTTGAAAGAAAGGTACCAAATCAAAACAGAAACAAGACCCCAAAATATTTTATAGAGCAAATAGTGTTTAAAAATTAGACAAACAGGGGCTCCTGGGTGACTCATTCATTAAGCATCTGCCCTCGGCTCAGGTCATGATCGAGAGTCCTGGGATGGAGCCCCACGTCTGGCTCCATCTCTCACTCCCCCTGCTTGTGTTCCCTCTATAGCTGTGTTTCTCTCTGTCAAATAAATAAATAAAATCTTTAAAAAATTTAGATAAATCTAATGAACTCCATATATTAGATAGACTATCACATCTTTTAAATGCAACTAGAGATCATGGAATTTTAAATGTAGTTTTAAATTAACGAATTTTCAGTAAGGTATTCTTTCACTTATTTAACAAATATTTATTGAGCTTTCTACATCTAAGTTCTACTTCAGGTAATGTGTTATAATTGGGAAAAACAATAAGGAGCTTTGTTTTATATAACTTTATTGCATATTGGTGGAGAAACAATGAATAAAAGATATACTTGCGGTGCATAAGGGGTAACTTAGAGGACAGCAGGAGAAGGAAAGTAAATGGGAAGTAGGGTAATCCAGGGAGAGAAATGAAACAACAGAGACTTTGGACACAGAAACAAACTGAGGGACTTGGAGGGAGGGGGGTGGGGGGATGGGAGAGCCTGGTGGTGGGTACTGGGGACACCTAAAGCGAGGAGCACTGGGTGTGGGGAATGGGGAATGAATCTTGGAACACTGGAAAAAAAATTTAAGTAACAATAAAAAAAAAGATGTACTGGCACTATCTTTTCTTTGAAACCTACTTTAAAAAAGAAAAAGAGAGAAAAGAAAAATAAACAGTAAAAGGGAGCTGAAGCTTCAATGAAACTAGGAAATAGAAACAATAAAGTAGGTTGAACCTGGTTTCATGGAGATGTTCGAGAAAACACCTATGTCTTGCAAGGTGACCAAACATTGGTCAAAAGTAGATGACACTTTCCACATGGACAAAAGCTGTCTTCCCAGGAGCAATGGGTGTTTGTTTCTTATGAGCATGACTCTGAGCCTACCTGAAACCTTGGAATGGGAGAGAAAATGTGTTAAAAGTAAAAATATAATGGTATGGTATCCTTGCAAGAAACTGGCCATCAGGGCAATAGCATTAAGAGGAAAAAGTAAGCCGGAATCAGCTCTGCAGTATGTTACCTTAGGTATAAGAACACCATTTTGCTAAATCCACTGATTTGTTCTTGATCTTCATTTTGCTGGCCATTTCTATTGCATTTGACAAGATAGACTAATTGTTTCCTATTGAAATCCTTTATTTAGCTCTGGCATATGAAAACACTTTTTATCTTAATACCATTCCCTTTGTAACTTCTTCTCATCATCCTTTGCTGTCTCCTCCTTGTCTTCTCCCTAGATCCTAAATACTGGATTGCCATGTTAATCCACAATTGTGGATTATCCACAATTGTTTAATCCACAATTCTCTGTGTGTGTATGTGTGTGTGTATATGTGTGTGTCTATCAATACTTCCTCCCTAAGTGATGTCATCTAGCCCCACAAGTAGTACCATTTATATTCTGATAATTCCAAGTTTTATCTGCAGCCCTAACATCTCCTTAATAATTTGATTAATAATGAATTACATGCTTAACAACTCTACTGGACTGCCCAATAGTCAGTTAAAATTAAGCAAGTTCAATGTCCAGCAATGAATTCTCAATTCTTAATATTTTCCACACCCACATGTCCCCCAGGGGGGGGGGGAATGAAAAAAATAAGGTAAAGAAAAAAGTACCCTCTGATTCATACAACTGCTCAAGACCAAATATAGTTGTTATTCTTGAGTTCAATCTATCTTCCATACCCTTAGCAATAAAGAAGGATAAGTGTTGACAATATTGTGTTTTAACTCATAGATCCAACAACAGATGTTAATACTTATTGGAAGTTTAAAGAGAAACATGGTTTTAATGGCTCCAAAATATTTCCCCTAAAATGCATTTATTTACTACAAAGGTAAGTAATGTACAGTCGAGAAAAAGACATCATCGTAACCAACTGGGCAAGTTTAATATCCCAAGTAATAAGACTATCATATTAAACTCGTAAACCCCTTGGTAAGATGTGCTGAAAAGGACAAAAACCTTTTGTTTTTTTCATATTACTGTCAAAACAGCATAAATTCACCTCATTTCAAACTTGAGAAAATATCAGACAAACCCACATTGAGGGACATTCAACAAAATAACTACTAATTCCCCAAAAGTTTCAAGATCATGAAAGGAAAAGAAAGATTGAGAAAATATTAAAAATTAGAGGACACTGAAAAGAAATAAAAATTAAATGCAACACTACACCCCTATTATAATGACCAAAATCCAGAACACTGACAACACCAAATGCTGGCAAGGACATGGAGCAACAGGAACTCTCATCCATTGCTGATGGGAAAGCAAAATGGTACTGACACTTTGGAAGACACTTTAGAAGACAGTCTCTTACAAAATTGAACATATGCTTATTATGAGATCCATCTGTCACACTTCTTGGCATTTACTCACATGAACTGAAAACTTATGTCCACACAAAAACCTGCATGTGGATGTTTATAGTATTCATAACTGCCAAAAGATGCAAGTAACCAAGATGTCCCCCAAGAAGTTAATGGATTAAAAAACTGGTGCATCCAGACAATGAAAATATTATCTAGCACTAAAAAGGAATTTGCTAGCAAACTATGAAAAGATATGGAAGAAATTTAAATACATCTTATTAAGTGGAAAAAAAAAAAGCCATTCTGGAAAAGTGACATGATGTAAGAATCCAACATTATGATATTATGGAAAAGGCAAAACTAAGATTATGGGTTAAAGAGAAAGAAGGGATGAATAGAGCATAGAGAATTTTTTTTTAAGATTTTATTTATTTATTTGACAGAGAGAAACACAGCTAGAGAGAGGGAACATGAGCAGGGGGTTGAGAGAGGGAGAAGCAGGCTTCCCGCTGAGCAGGAAGCCCGATGTGGGACTTGATCCTGGGTCTCCGGAATCATGACCTGAGTGGAAGGCAGTTGCTTAACCAACTGAGCCACCCAGGTGCCAGAGCGTAGGGAATTTTTAAGACAGTGAAACCATTCGATAATACGTGTCATTTATATTTGTCAAACCCATAGAATGTACAACACCAACAGTGACTTTCAGTGCAAACTATGGACTTTGGGTGATAATGATATCTCAATATAAGTTCATGGATTGTAACAAATGTAGTAAGCTGATGAGGAATGGTGATAATGGGGAAGGTTGTGCATTTGTGGGGACAGGGTTATATTGGAAGTCTATTTTTCACATAATTTTTCTGTGACCTAAAATTTCTCTAAAAAGTAAAGTTTGTTAATAAAAAAAATAAATACACATAACACAGCATCCCAGATAGCCTTCTAGAACAGAAAAGGGATATTAGTAGAATAACTGGTAAAATATGAATAAGGAATATTAATTTCCTGGTTTGACAATATTGTATATGAGATGCTAACATTAGTGGCTGCTGGGTTGAGCAATGGATAGAGACTGTCTATACAATGTTTGCAACTTTTCTCTAAATTCATAATTAGTTCAGAATAAAAGTTTTCAAGATAATGAACACACTCGTATGGAAGACCTGTATGGTCTACAAAGAACTAAAATCCACACTTTTTAAAAAAAGATTTTATATATTTATTTGAGAGAGAGAGAACAAATGGTGGGATGGGAAGAGAAAGAGATGGTGAGAAGAAGACCCCCCGGCTAAGCAGAGACCTGATGTGGGGCTCAATCCCAGGGCTCAGAGACCATGACCTGAACCAAAAGCATATGCTTAAATAACTGAGTCACTCAGGTCCCCCTAAAATTCACACTTTTTAAATGTTAGATTTCTCTGAAACTTGTTTTAAGGATAAAATTATCTTATGAAAGAATTAAAAATTGGTGTATCAGTTATCCTTGTTTCCTGACTCCTAAGAAGGCTCACTTTTTCATCTCATGGTAGAAAGGGAAATAGAAACTTGGGGGGAGATCATTCTGTCTGAGAAGGAAAGGGACCATGGTCCAAACAAGGGCCAGTCATTCCAACTCTAATAGTAATATTCTACTGAATTTCCCAATTACCAAAGTTCCCTGCAGGAACTATATATCTTATCTGTGTCTGGGCTTCTAAGAGACACCACAGCCAGAAACATCCCTAATCTCAGCCTAACTGGCCTTCTGATAAAGTGGCAAGAGACTGGCAACTTTTCTTTTAATAGGTGTGAAACATATTCTGGAGTTTGAGGCATCAATAAAAAGGTAAATGCAACTTCCCATCTCCCATTCTTATTCTAAAAAGAGGATAAGAGTTGACTTTTTGCTTAAGATTGAAATGAGAAAAATTGAAGTCCCAAAACCCTGCTACCTTTCCATCCAAACTCTCAATAACCAGCCCCTCTTCAAGGAAAAAGCTCAACTATAGAGCAGAAAGAATTTTAAAGAAAATCTAAAAGATTTTATTAAAAATAATATCCAGTGTACATCTAAATTCAATAGTCAAAGTGGATTGAACAGTTATTCATTTAGGGAATATACATTGGCAATCACTTTATCAATTTATTGTTTCTAAAAAGTAAATCCCATGTTGACAATTATTTTCTCCACATTTTTATGCCAATATGTGGAATTTCTTAAGAAATTAAATATAAAACATACTGGTTCCCAAAGAGAGTTCAAATATCCATATGCATATATGTAGACACAAATATATACACACATATTTTTTAATCTAAAATAATCAGTCCAATAGCCCCATGATGACAGAGGCTATAAATGCTAATGGGAGAATACAAAATTATCTAGAAAAAAATGTACAGAATAATAAAGAATAAGGTTTCTGCCAGATCAACACTAACCAGAGACATCATTATTTATGAAATCACAAGTGAACAAAGAGCAGATCTAATATTATTCAAAGACATAAATACTTCAAATTCAGGTTTTTTTCTTTCATTTTTTTAAAAATTCTTCTCTCCTAGGGTATAAAGAGAAACTCTTTCTCTTTTTACCAAACACCTGACCATTCCAGATGATGAGGATGGAAAACAACCATCAGAGTAAGAGGTAGTTTTCACTATTTGCCTTTTAGATGGAGAAGAAATTTCCTTAGAGATCTATGTAATTGTATTTGCCACTAAATTAGATGTCATGGAGATTTTCAGGTGTAAGCAGTGTTAAGCTGAAACAATGTTCCAGGGTAAAATTTAGACTTATCAATTCAAAGATTATTTCTTGAAGAAGTAGTTCAATCTATACTTTTGCATTTAGTAAAACACTGCTTGAAGTAGAAATCAATTTCTAAACTAATTTAAATTTAAAGTTGTTTGAGTACCCAGAAGTTTCAGAGATTTTTAAAGCATTTTGTTATAAGATTCCATTAGGGACAAAAATATACTTATGAAATATAAAGGTTACATACTGAATTTATATATGTCATATTATAAAGCATACTGTATACATAATATAGGGATATGAATAAAATTTAACCAGGCTTTCCCAATAATTTCAAATCCGTTATTTGATTAAAGAAATGGAATATTAATGAATTACTGCAAACCGCCAGCATGACTGTCAGCCTCCCTATTTCTAGTTCCATTCTCTCCTCTGAGAATATTTCCACACTTTTCAAATTGCATTTTCCAAAACCAAACCTAATTTTTAAAAAGGTATATAAAGAAATATATAAATGACAACCAAAGCTTATTTTGGTAGTGTTCCCTCATTCCTAAACTCCCATAAAAGAGAATTTATTTTAAGCTTGAGGGGAATTCTATGAAATGCAAGGAAATAAAACAGTTCCTCAGGAGGAACTGAACCTTGAAAGTAGAAAGTATCCATCTCTCTCACTCTTGGGCTCATGCTCTCTCTCTGCTTCAAGGTCATTTTCTCTATTCTGTCTACCTTTCTGATTGGTGGGTTCCCCAATGATTCAAACCCAGATTCTTCATCTTCATAGCATTTACTGAGAAATTCGACAGTATCCTTACTTCTCTGAATCCTCATTTCATATTCCTAGCGAGAAAATCCAATTTTCCTACATTGACTCAATTCCTTAACCAAGAATGGGGAATTCTGAGGGGTACACATGATAATAAAAGATTTATTCTTCAAAAAATAAAGAAGGGGAAACACTAACTCAAATTCATTACAAAAAAAAAAAATTGCAGGGCATTGTCTTTAATTAACTAAATGCCAAAACAAAGCATCAACAAATTAAGTCTAGCAATATATATTTTAAAAGGAGATAAGACATAATGTCCAACTGGGGTCTCAGTAAGTGAAAGTTGTTTTAACATTTAGAATCAATCAGTGAATCAGAATAATCAATCAATAAGAATAATCAATTAATTCTACATTGATAGAAAAATGAAGAAAAATATATAATCATCTAAATAGATGAGGGAAAGAATTTGGTAAAAGTTAATACCCACTGATTATTTTCTAAGTGTCAGCAAATTAAGACTATATCTACAATCTGATAAAGCATATTTATGAAAAATGTATTGCCAATGTAATATGTAATGACAAAATACTGACTTTTCTCTCTAAGATAGAAAGTAGAATATGGATGGCTAGACTCACTTCTTTTATTCAGTATTAGGCTAATGGTCCAAATTCAATTAGGTAACAAAAAATAAAATAGAAATTATAAATACTGGAAGGAAAAAAATAAAACTATTTGTGTTGGCTAATTTTGGCTGGGTCATGGGGCCCAGGTATTTAGTCAAATGTTATTCAGAGTATTTCTGTGAAGATGTTTTTAGATGATATTAACATTTAAATTAGTGGACTTTGAGTAAAGCAAATTCCCCTTTATAATGTGAATGGATCTCATCCATCAGTTGAAAGTCTTTTTTGTTTTTTTATTGTTACTAAATTTTTGTTGTTGTTGTTCCAGAGTTCCAAGATTCATTCCCCATTCCCCACATCCAGTGCTCCATGCTTTAGGTGTCCCCAGTACCCACCACCAGCCTCTCCCAACCCTCCACCCCCCTCCCTCCAAGTCCCTCAGTTTGTTTCTGTGTCCAAAGTCTCTGTTGTTTCATTTCCCTCCCTAGATTACCCTATTTCCCATTTACTTTCCTTCTCCCATTGTCCTCCAGTTTGCCCCTCATGCAAGTAAGTGAAACCATGCGATACTTGACTTTCTCTTCTTGGCTTATTTCACTCAGCATAATCTCTTCCAGTCCAGTCCATGTTGCTACAAAAGTTGGATATTCATCCTTTCTGATGGAGGCATAGTACTCCATTGTATATATGTACCACATCTTCTTTATCCATTCATCTGTTGATAAGCACCTTGGCTCTTTCCACAGTTTGGTGATTGTGGCCATTGCTGTGATGAACATTGGGGTGCATATGGCCCTTCTTTTCACTACATCCGTATCTTTCGGGTACATGCCCAGTAGTGCAATTGCAGGGTCATAGGGTAGCTCTATTTTCAATTTTTTAAGGAATCTCCACACTGTTTTCCAAAGCGGCTGCACCAGTTTACATTCCCACCAACAGTGTAAGAGGGTTCCCCTTTCTCCGCAGCCTCTCCAACACTTGTTGTTTTCTGTCTTGTTAATTTTGGCCATTCTGACTGGTGTAAGGT
>PITA01011920.1:0-64452 GCA_004023965.1 Spilogale gracilis
AAACAAACAAACAAACAAATAAATAAATAGAATAGTTTTTAAAGAACCTATTCTAAAGATTAAGCAATTATTTCAAGGTGTCTGGCACAGAACAGGACCTCAATAAACAAAAAGCTAGGATCATTTCATTATGAATCCCATCATTTGATGGTTTAACTGCTGATATACACTCTGCAAATTTTTCTTTAAGTAATTGGTAGCAAATTTTCTTTTACCAGGCACACTTCAATTTTGATCAATACCACATCCGTCACTATTTAGGAAAGATTCTGCTAATTCTATGCTGGAATTCTTCTATTTCAAGAGCAACTTGGGTTGCCCTTATGTAGTTTTCACTCTGACACTCCCACCAGAGTCCTCCTTGGTATCTTCTCTTTTGGGGGGCAATAGCTGGGAAGCTGGGTTTCAAATACTTGGCTTCTGTTCAAAAAGAAAAATCAAAACAATATTCTTTTGGACACTATTTTCTTTTCGATGGTTAAAAATAGAAGAGAGCTAAAAGAGGAGGAGCTAAAAGAGGAGTCTTGCATAAAGACATGCAATGTGGTTTGCCATCTCCCATACGGTCATTCGTACAGTTCCCAGAAACCTTCCAGCAGAAAAACATCGAAGGAAAGGGCATTGCTTCTCACTCGGACCCATGGGTCAGAACACTCTCTGGTGCTCAGTTGAAACAGCCCATCCTTCTTAAAAACTATGAACTGCGAACCATTTCCCTTCACTTCCACTCCACAACCAACACCAATGTCTAGCAAATCTTTGGCTATGTGTGGATGCCTGTGTGTGTTAGAACACAAATGCAAAACATATCGCACCCCAATCAAATACTCCTCTCCCCTTTCAGCGGCATCTCAGATATACAAAGTATGTAATAAAATCCAGAAAGCTCTATAATCCAGGGAAGTCAGAGATAGAAAAACTAGCATCTCCCAGTGCCAGCCTTGGAGAACTCCCTTAATGCCACAGCCAAACTGTGTATGTGTGACCACCCTTCCTTATGGCGGCAGCGCCACCTGGTGGCCAGGTGAGCCAGGCATGCACTCACTCTGTCTGAAATAGCAACTTCTTTCTGCCAGCTCTTCAGTCCTTCGCAAAGGGAAACAGAAGTGGCTGCTGCACCTGACGGCTAGAATTAGGGATCACCAGGGTCCTGTCATATTAAAACTATTTCCTGATTCTAATCATATCCAAATCACCAAGAGGAGACAAGAGAATAGAAGATTCCTGCCAGCATTAGATTTTCATGTCCAAATGCATCCTCATAGAAACTCACAAACTTGCACAAATATTTAGTTTAAATCTAGGCAACTCCGTGGCCTTTCAAGTCCTCAAGTCCTGCAATTATAGACACAAAATCATTTTAAAACAGAAAGGAAGAGGAAAAAGAGGTCTAAAGACCTGTTATGAGATTCCACTTTTCTCTTTTCCACAAATAGCTCTGTCGACAGCTGACATTTCCAGTGCCATCCAAACTCACAACTGAATTGCAACTTTTCCCGCATAGAACAACCAAAAACACGTCTGTGCATTGGATGGCAGTTTCAATAATGTAATTTGTTTGGGACTTAACCTGGGGGTATACAAACTGATTCGGTTCATTTTAAGTCCAGATTATTCTCGTTAATAGCCTCGTGGAGCTCAGAACAGAATGTGCGCACCACAGCTAAATATTCCATATTAAAAATAGTTTGTGATGGGATATGCTTTTTATAATTAAGTTTAATGTACATTAACATTTTTAGATGAAAAACTGACAATCTGAGAACAGATCTAAATTCTCCTTTGATTATTTTTCCAGAATGTTGAAGGGATGATATAGCTACATAAATAGGCTAACAGTTAAGTTCTTTAAAAGATTATTTTCTGCCCTATCACACATGCCCTTCCTTATAACCCGCCAGTGGTTTTCTGGAGCAGAAATGGATCGTGTACAAACTCCTGGCTGGGACTCCAAGTCACAAGAACACCTCATTTAATTTCTGACCTATACCTCCCAGTCAGGCCAACTCACTATCTCCTACCAAGACCGACCACAGACTAAATTGTCATATCCTAAGTTGTTGCTTTCCTGCACCTTTTCTCACCTGAATATATTTGCATTGCCTCCTTGCTATTGGGCCAGGGTAGGATTACCAAATTTCACCAAAAAAAAAAAAAAAAAATGAGATATGCAGTTAAATTTGAATCACAGGTAAACAACAAAGTCTTAGCATAAGTATGTCCCAAATATTGCATGAGGCATACTTACACTACAAAAATTATTTGTTGTTTTCCTGAAGTTCAAATTCAATGGGCGTTCTGTATTTGGTCTGACGACCCTAGCCCAGAGACCCTCTTGGGGTCTGTAATTGGTCTGATGACCCTAGCCCAGAGACCCTCTTGGTCCCAAAATGACCTGGTCTTCCAGACAACAGTCCCCATTCCCAGTGGTTCTTCAGCCACTTCCTCCATGACGATGCCTAACTGTTCACATTCTTTTGAAACATTAAGCAAATAGCCATCAAATCTGAGAGATTGTTTTTAAGCTGTCCTGTTTAGGACTGACAATAGCCTTAGTCAGTGGTTCCCAAAACATAGTAGGCACACAATTAGTAGGACATGACTGTATTGTTTTGTTATTTTATTTGCATTTTATTTAGTTTTTGGTGATGATCCCTTATTATTAAAACACAATACTACTTTCCCACATATGGTAGTTATATAAAGTTCTGTCTAAAACAAATTTGTGGTTTAAAAAACAAAAAAGAGAAGTTACATCCACATAAGGAAGAAAATGAAGTAAATTTCTACTCAAATCTACTCAGATTAAGCAATATCATGACAATAGAACCAAAGTGACTAAAGTTTAGGAAATGATGACATAAAGCAGGGATTAGGAAACTTTGGCTCACGGGCCACATATGTTTCAACCTGCTTCAGTAGATGAAGTTTTATTGGGGACTGTCACTACCGTTCATTTATGTATTGCCTATGGCTACTTTCATACAACAACAGGAGAGGTGAGTACTTGCAAAAGAAACCATACAGCTTACAAAGCCTACAATATTTACTCTCTGGCCCTTTATTTAAAAAAAAAGAAAGAAAAGAGGAAGAAGAAAGTTTACTGACCCCTGACCCAAAGTATCACTCATCCAAAATAGTCAAAGGAAAGAGAACTTTGAAAGTCCCCATGGCAGATATTTTTGGAAAGAGTGCATATGTGTCACACTAAGGCCTGAAGCTGACACGGTCCTCCATTTTCCATTTCAGTCTCTTTTTATTCACCTCTTCCCCACACCTGCATCTGCTGAGGCTTCATTCTCATTGTTACAAGTTGGGCTAATATCTGTTGTTTCTATATTAACTCAGACCCACCTACACTCTGAACTAGGTAACAGTAAGTGAAATACAACATGCTTTTTATTGTGTTGTCCTTAAAAATGAAAAAAAAAAAAAAAGGCATCTCTTCTTACCGAGAACTATGGCCATATAAGGCAAACCCGTCTTAATAATGCAACAACTCAATACTTTAGTACAGAATATGTTAAAGTTAGCATAAATAGATAACAGTAACTTCCATAATCATGCACAAATTACTTCTGAAACAATGGGTCGGCTCTGGAAATAAAGCTTTAATCAGTGGCAAATGTCTGAGTAAGCATAATTGTACCCACTAGTTAAGCCTCCTTAAGCATGATAGCGTTTTAATCCAACAGGTCAGCAGTATTGCAGCGTCTTAAGCCAATTTACTAAGATGGGAAGACACAGATACCTTAGGTTTGAAATAAAATTAAAGTACAGCCCCTATTGTCCTGTTAAAGACAATGAACGTCTCGAGAAAGTTCCCCAGCTTTGGAAAACACCATTGGTAAACCTCTCCACCAGGTCTGCCTCTCCGTCTCTGAACAGCGATGGACGGGGGCTGTTCTTAAAAGTCCAGGACTCACCAAATTGCCATAATTGCATACCTGGCAACAAGTCTGTGACCCGATTGCCTCTAAACCAAGGAACCTACCTTGCCTTGCTTTCTCTAGCACCTAACATACCACAGGGCTTAACAGGTCCTGGCTGAAAGAAGGGATGAAACCCCCAAAGTTGTTCCAAATGAGATTCAAAGGAGAATGCGACCACAATTTTCTACTAACCTAGTGGAATGTAACAAAACTAAGTAAATATTTCTGTATTAGTCAAAGAAACATTCTGTTCGTAATCCAGTTCAGTTGATAAGTTAGACTGTTGAAGCAAGATACACAATGAGTCATGTTGAAGGAAGGGCACGTCAAGCACCTCTAGCCTTTCCCTTTTTGTCTGCTTTCTCTTCCTGTCGATTTCTATCATGTGCCAACTGCTGCTCCTTTTTCTTTTATGGAATAACCCAGTATCACTTATTTCCACATTCATATGAATAAGACAATTCTTTTCCTCTCTCAGCCTCAATCCTAAGCGAGGCTATAAAGGCATGACCCCAAATCAAAGGAACTCACATCAGGGGCAACAGGCCAAGGAAGAGCCAAACATCATCTAACTCTACCTACAGGTCAAGCCCTTTGCACGGAATGTTACTTCGGCTCAACCAGAGATGGACAAAATGGCAGCCATAATGGTAGGGATTAAAATATGGGCAATGAGTATTGATAGCCTCATTTCCAGATCTTGGAGTCACTTTGTTTACTTCAGAACATAATATATTATCTGAACCAGCTGTGTAAAATTAAAGATCTTGAGAAGAATTGAAAAAACTATGGAAAATGTCACTGTATTCCTACAAAAGACAAAAAACATCCCCAAAAATGTGTTGTTCCCTAGGTGGGCTTTTTTTTTTTTCCCCAGACTTCACCTCTCTGGAGCTGACTTTTCTTTTTTGGCATTTTGAGAGGCGCCTCGCTGATTATGCCAAATAAGAAAGCACAGAAAAATGGAAAAACGTGAAACAGCCATGCTGGGCAAACTGTTTAAACAACCACCTAGGAATAAAGGAGTGGAAGAAAAATGAAATCCAGAGGGAACCGTAGCCTGTGTTCCAGTATCCAACCCAGTTAGAATGCCACCATCCCAAGGGAGATGTGCTATAAAAAGCATAATTTGAGTATTATCTCTCATCATTCAATATAGTTTTTCAACCCTTTCAAAATTACATTGAAAAATCTATATAATGTGTGCTTAGATTAATGAACTGTTTGAATCGGGATCAATAAGCACTCGAGGCTCTGTGCTGTTGACACCTGCTGGGAACATCTAGAAGAATGCTCCATGGAGAGGCAGAGCCAGTCGGCACTTTGTAACTACAGGGGTTCCACTTAATAAACAAGCAATCTAATATATGACCTCTGCCGATTAATTTCCTAAGAGCAAGTAAATAATCTGGATTCAAATTTTCCCTGATTATGCATATAATTACAGTATCACTTACCAATTAGCACATTGATTTAAAACTTCTTGCGATTATGTGTTTAAGAGTAGAAAAGAGATCGTTCTGTCATCATCTAAACACTCAAAAATGCTCCAGTTCAACAAAAAAAAATCATAGGGAGCAAAACTTTCCACTCACCGGATTTCTCTTACGGAAGAAAAAAACTATGCTGGTGAGATTATAAAGATACCTTAAAATATCGCAGACCATAATTATTGTCTCAATGACTGGACCACAATGACACCCATTAGCAAAGGTTTGTGTGTGACATAGTAACAAAGTCTTGGGGACGCTTCATCATCTCCTGAAATGTTTCTGTAGAACCATAGATTTATAAAACTGCTTCTCTAGCTTGGATTATTATTTTTTTTTAATTTACTGCAGCAACTAGGGTATAATTTATCCACCATTAGACAGTTACATAAACAGACAAAGATATACGACAGAGATTCTTCTCTACTTTAGACAAGTATAATAATTAATGTTAGTTTGTTGTTTCTTGTCCCTACATAAAATTTCCCATTAAAAATGTTAATATAGCCCTTCATGAGGCCACATAGCAAGGGGAAGAAAAAGATTCAGATGAAATTGTTACATAGCATGCATACATATGTAAAAGACGTTAAGAATAATAAATCAACACGGCAAATATAATGAAGCCTGCAGTCCAACAGTAAAAGCTGTCAAAATGAGGTTGCATTATTAAGACCTTTATGTCCAACTGTTCGGCTGAATAAAATCTCTCCTATCACTTCTGCACTTTCAGGGAAAGAATTCACATCTGGGATCAAATTGTCACAGTACCGCATTCCTGGTTCCCTCCCTTTATATCACTTTCTGAATAATTATCTGAATCTCCACAGAAAATGAAAGCTAACCACAAAATAACGAGCTTTTACACACAGAAAAAACCACCCCGTGGTATGTTCTCTAACAGTAAATATTTCAAAAAGAAATGCCTACCGCACTGGAAAAATAAAGATCTTACCAGTTCAAATTCAAGCACTGCTTATTTTCTTAGTAAGATAAGTAACGCAAACAATCATAAATATGATTCGAAATTACAACTCTGGGGAAACACAATCAGTTAACTTTGGACTCTGTTCTTCTTCTTAGAGAGAGGTGAAGCTCAGAATATATAATGCTTTATAATCCCAGAATATACAATATTGACATGGTGATTATTTCTGAGACATAATAACTAATTCTTCAGAAAGAGTCAGAAAATAAACAAATCCAACTCCTCCTCTAACCTTAATCCCTAATTTAAAGGAGGAGAAAATAGGGCTTCGTCGGGTAGGAAGCCCCAAGGGCCATTCCCAAATAAAAGGAATGTTTCAAATAAACTTCAATCCCCTTGACAGCTCACAAGTGAAAACAGCAGTTACACACCAGCTTCACCCCAAAATAAAACCCAACGAAATGACAGGGAGTTTCAGTTAATGTAACCCAAATCTAAAACTCTGGGGTTGTCAGCAGGCACTCAATAAAAAGGAAAACTGAAAATAGTACAGAAATGGCTCCTAATAGCAATAATGTAGACTTCTGTGGTCATTACCGGTCAGATAATAACCGGCAGTGACCTTAAAACCATACATTAGGGTTTAAGTATGGTCTAGCGCTCATTGCAGATGTGTAGCTGAGAAAGAAGCAACCGTCCTGCGGTAAATGCTCAAACCGTTCCAAGGCTGGCCTTCATGCAGGGATTTTTCCCTCCCCCGTGTTATCACACTGGCAATCTTATAATGATCTGAAAAATACGTACCTTAGGGTAATAGCGCTATACTGCAAAGATAAATACCCAGACCAATGCAATCGAAAACACATCCAGAAAGCTGACTCCCGCATCGCAGGTGAATGTCATCCTAACACAAAGACTCAGGGAGAACATTTTGACCCTTTTAAGCCTCGAGGTCAGGAAAGCTGCAAGGATCTTAGGAGATTCATCTCCTCTGTAAAGTGGCATAACATCGATATTCCCATTTTGCAGGTTAAAACAGCAAGGCGCAGGTGAGCTGAACCAAACGTTGGGGAGGAAGCAAGGCACTGTTCTTATCGGGTAGGTCTGGGTTCCTGCATTCAGATCAACTTTTCACCATTTCCCAATGCCTTCATCACAAATAGATTTGTATTTCTTGCTTACCTCTTGTTAACTGAGCAATTTTGCATATTTTTAGAATTTTTCTTTAAATGTACAAGGAATATGGCATCGACAGTCTCTTTTGTCATTTCTCTGCCCCACAGGCTTTCTCCACAACATCATCTTTTCACATGCATCTCTGACCAAGCCAAGAGCAGCAGCACCTGCTGGGAGCCAGCCCAAATCTAAACCCTTCTCAGACATGCCATCCCACGCCTTGAGGAGAAGGGTTCCACCACTTTATCAAGAACCACCAGCTCTCTGGAGAAGCCCCCTGGTTCTTTCTTGGCAAAGCACCAGCGGGCAGAGTACAGAAAATGGGGCACTTTCTAAAAAACAGATGAAATGAAAGCAGTTACAGCAAGAATTTTTTTGTTGTTGTTTGGAACACAAAAGTCGGAAAACATTTGACACCAGCCGTCCCCACCTCTGCTCCAGTCACTTCAAGGAGCTGGACATCTGCCTGGGTTCCTTTGGGTCACACCCAGCTGCTCAGTTCTTGATCACAAGTTCATGGCCTAGAACTGAGAAAGAGCTCACTAAATAAACACAGGGCCTTTTTTGTTCCTAGTTCTCACTAGCCTTCTCATTCTCTCCTTGACAACCTGGAAGACAGTTTCCCTTCCCTGGTTCTTGGTGAGGTCTTTGCTGAAGACACTGAAAGTCCCCTTTCTTTCAAAGCTTCATTCACGTACTTTTTCCAGGTGCAGAGCTCAGGGCCTACACTGCCAGTGCTGACATACCCAACGTCGTCAGCTGCCCCCCAGCCGGACAGGCCATGGGCAGGTGGGCGAGTACCTACTGCTTAGGATGGTGATCCTCAACAGAGGCCCCCCCGGGGGACATTGTTCCATGTCTAGAGACACTTGGGGCTGTTACAAGTTGGGGAGGACTAGAGGGTAGAAATTACCGTCATCTAGTGGACAAAAACCAGGAAAGGCATAGGAAAGCTTCCCCCCACAACAAAGAATTATTGAGCCCCAAATGTAAGGAGTGGTTGAGAAGCCCTGATATAGATTCCTTCTCTTTTAGAATCTCCCTGATTCATGCATGAGTTTGGAGCACCACACCAGTGTCTGCCATGCAGAAGGTCCTGCACCCCAAGGCTGATGGAGAACCCCCAAATCTACGGCAAGTGAGCCAAGAGATGGGCCCAGGCTTTTCCTTCTCACTTGAGGTCCCATTTCCTTCTTTCTGTCTCTTTTCCTATGTCCCACTGGCTCTCTTGTTCTCCTCTCTCTTCTTCTCTTTGTTCTCAAAAGGCTACATCTGGAGAGTGCTTCACAGTTTAACTCATCTGAGCTTCAAACCCTATAAAGGAAGTAGTATGTCCTTAGTCTACACAGGGCAAAACCAAAGCTCTCGAATGTATAAGTCATCTGTCAAAGGTCACCTGAGGTTTTAAGTTGTGCAGGTGAAACTGATGTGTGTCCATCTCGGGCCCAATTATTCTCTCCCAGGAAGAACACTCTGGAGCACAACTCAGTCATGCTGCAAAGGGACTGCTGACCCTGTTCTGAGAGGAACTCAACAACATTCATATGTAGCTGAGGAGGAAAAACAATATAACAGGAAGTAAACTTCTCTTCAGGCCAATATCTCCTGTCTTTCCTGAGGTTATTCAGAGACTGAAAAATGAAATTGTATCTTTCTTAACATTAGCTATACAAGTGGCTTATTCCCGGAGCCTCGGGCCATGGGGCGGTGGGGGAGTCTCCGGCTTTGTGAGGACAGAGCAAAACTGACACCAGACCAACACCACAAGACACGGACCTTGGTAAGTGATGACAGATCCAACACCCAGACAGAGACTCGTGTCGTGTTGCTGCTGACACGTGACAAGATGCACGTGGAACACGGCCAATGACTCCTCCGTAGCCAGGAACACGGCATAAGGCACCCTGTGACCGGCGTGGCCTCGGGGGCACTGAGCCGAGGTGGCAACCATATAAAGGAGTCCAATAACTCAAAAAGTAAGCTATGCGTGCACACTCACACACCTATTTAATACTGCTGCCAAACTAAGCCTGTGCCCACACGCGTTTCCCTGTATGCCTTGAATTCTTTTGTGTGCCAGGCGCCTTGCTGGGTAAAGATAGAGAGATGAACTGCCTCACACTTGTCCTCTCCATGGCTTCTGAAGGGAAATAAGACAGGGCAACAGGTAAATCACATTCCAAAGGGACCAAGGCCACTCTGGGAGCAGGAAGCTCGGGGATGGTCCATGGAGGAAGGGAATGAACAGTTCTGCTGGGCGAGGGCCAAGGAGGTGACACTGAGGGACAACAAGGACCAGCTTGCCCAAAGGGAAGAAGAGTGCCGTACACAGCAGCACGGGCAAAAGCATCTTGCAGACAGGAAACCAGACCCACCAGGCGATAGTGAAACTTTTTTCTTCCATGTGACTTGAGGAGGGTTTTCTCACGGGACAGAAGCACCAGCTGAGAACACCCAGGCAGGCCTGAGAAAGGCCTTACCTGCCAAGCCCAGCATTTAGATGAGACTGTAGAAGCCAGCACTGGTTTTTGTTTTGTCTTGCTTTTTGAATATTTTACTTACTCATTTGACAGGGAAAGAGAGAGAGAGCACAAGTAGGCAGAGCAGCAGGTAGAGGGAGAGGGAGAAGCAGGCTCCCTCCTGAGCGGAGAGCCCGATGTGGGGCTTGATCCCAGGACCCTGAGATCATGAGCTGAGCTGAAGGCAGACGTCTGATAGACCAAGCCACCCAGGGGCCCCGCCACCACTGTTCTTTAACCACACGGGGAACACTGCCCCAGAAGACACACACGTTACATCACAACCTAGTGCATCTGCATCCAGATTTGCCACAGAAACAAAAGTTTTACAAAACAAGTCTCACCGTTTCTGCAAATTCATCCTGATATTTTCTGTTTTGAACCTTTGGGTGTTTTTGTTTGCTGCAAGCCCCATCACGTGGATTCCAACAGTCACTCGTCAGCCGTAGCCCATGGTTCTTTAGCCCCGTTACAGGTCATGGGGAGGAAAGACGGTTTGGGGTTTGTTTGTTTTTTAATTTGGAACTGACAAAATCACATATGTTTAGGATAATAACTTTGACAGCAAGGTGAGAGGTGGGCTGGAGGTGAGAACCTTGGAATTAAGGAAGCCTGCAAGAGTCTGTAAAAAAGAAAACAAAACAAAACAAAAAAACCATATGAGTCTGAACTAAGGCAATGACTCCAAAGATGGAAAGTAGGGCAAAGTTCTGGATCCTTTAAGTCACAGAATCAATGACGCTGGGTGACTCTGTAGAGCAGGAATGAGGCAAAGGCTTCTAGATTGAGAGACGGTTGCAATAGCACAACACTACCTGGGACAGAATGCAGAGAACGGGTTGAGTGACAGAAGGCTATCAGTCTGGCCTTGGTAAACGTAAGGTGACTATGGAAACATCCAGGAAGAGGCTGGATAGTGCTTCCACATTAGGGAAGCTACCTCTAGAGATGGAAACATGAATGTCAATGTAATTAGCAGAGATATGATCATTAAAGTCTTGGGGTGGGTGAGATCTTCTAGAAAGCCCTGTAGAAAAAGCAGACAGGAGAACAGACATGGTGCCTTGGGCACACCAAATTGAAGAGCCAAAGAGAAGAACCGGAAAGATGATCAAAGGCTTTGGAAGGGAGAACAGAGGCCTCTTCTCTGGAAGGCTGACCATCACCATGGCTTCATCATTATCCAGCACAATACTTTACATTCATTTCCATATTTCTTTCTTGCCATTCTCCTCCACTAGAATATGATACACGTCTATACCTCCAGCACCTGGAATAGTTCTCCTAGCACATAGTAGGACTTGATAAATATTTGTTGAGTGAGTGAATGTGAGTGAGTGAGTGAGTAAAGAGATGAATGTAAGCAACAAAGCAAAGTATTCAAAATATTGGGATTGTCAACATAGATGATTAATTGCTTAAAGGAATCAAGAAAGAAGACTGAAAATAGGTCATTCCTTTTGAAGACAAGGCTGCTGGTACCCTTAGCAAGAGTCTTTCAATAAAGTGTTGGGATAAAAACAATTGTTAAGGCTTCAGAGAGAAACGGGGTGAGGGCGTAGGGAGTAAGGGAGGAGAAGGTAAGGTCAAGAGCAGAGTAATTTGGGTGAGCAGGGAGGGAAGCAGTCTGACATCATGGATAGATTTACATGAATAAACAAGAAGAAAGAAACTGAAGACTGAAAAGAAGGGGGTTGTGGAGCAATGGGGTAAGATAGTAGGAAAGCTGGAAGGGGTTCAGGGGGCCTACTATACAGGCAAACAGGTGGTCTCAATCTATCCATCAAGACTGCTAAAATAAACTACCAGAGACTAGTGACAACAGAAAGATCTTGCAGCTCTGAAATGTGCAAAGTTTAAGATCAAAGTGCCGGCAGAAGCAGTACCTGGTGAGGGTCCACTTTCTGGTTCCTAGGTGGCACTTTCTGGCCATGTTCTCTCTTAGTGAAAAGGAGCAAGGGGACTTTCTGGAACCTTTTTTATTCAGGCACTAATCCCATTCAGAAGGCCTCCACTCTCATGACCTCATCAGCCCCACTTCCTAATACCATCACACTGGGGGGATAGGACTTCAACGTAAGAATTTGGAGGGGGCACCAACATTTAGACATAGCAGAAGTTGACTTTAACAAACTTTGTCTGTGACAGAAGAGAAGAGGAGATGTGTGTTACCATGAATGAATGTTTAGGTAGATGCAAAAGGAGGGACTCCCCAGGTAATAGACCCTTTTTTTCCCCTTCTAGGAAAGGTGAAGCAAGACTGTCTACATAATCTGCATACAGTGAGGAAGAGTTCATTTTGGATGGGAAAGTTGGCTAACTAGGGGAAAACAAAGAGATTTCAAGAGCATTGAAGATCTAACAAAACCTCAGACTATAACTTCGTGGTGGTGTGGATCAGCACAGCCAAAGAACTTCCTTCAGCTGTTCTTAGAGCCCCAGAGCACAAGCAGAGGACACACAATTGGACTTCCCATGCACTCATGGTGTGATCAAGTGAGAATCAGTTGCCCCGGAATGAGACCTAACCATCTTCTCTACCTAAGGACAGTTAGCCCCATCCCTTCAAGGCTGAAATAGCCTCAGTGTGTCCTCATACCTCTCTGAGCTTATCTACACCTGTGGGTTGTAATATCGCTCTAACCCCACTGGCTTTGGGTGCAGCTCAAACAGGACAATGTATTTGAATGATTTTTGCAAACTCCTAAATGCTGTTCAGATCCAATGCCTTGCTCTTCCCGCACCCAAATCAGTCTTCTGCCACCTTTCCTAACCCAGTTCAACAAGGACGTATTGCACACCTACTAGGCGTCTGGTATTTTCCTTCTCTGCCAACTGTTCTCTTCAGCCCATGGGAACCACATTTTTGACCTATAGAATAAGAGCAATTTCCAGAGGAGACCCTTAACTCATTCGGTATCTATTTAAATTACTTCCTCATGAAAAGAACTTCTGCCAACTCGAATGCCTTAGAGATGGAACCAAGGAGAGAGAAATTTGCTTTTGTTAGCGGACTCCATAATTACATGGAGATATGTCCACCTGGGTAATAGCTAATGGGATTTTTTTAACTTTTTATATAACTATTTCAGTTTCTTACCTTGCTAGATTGACTTTTTCTCAATATTAATTGCCTCCATAGTCTTAATCTATAGCAACATTTCTAACCAGTGTCCCTGTACATTTTTCTTTCTTTCTCAGGAGACTGCTACGAGATGACTTAATTTAAAATTTTTAATGCCATGAATAAATATCAAATTCTTTTGCTCTGAGGGGGACAAGCGATTCTCTGGAGAGTGACTGTCAGCCCTTCAATGGTTTACTTCATGAACTAGGTCACTGGGTTTTAGTTGGGCCTCCAAGTTTCACAAACTAGAAAAATCCACATCTCCTTGAACGAAGGCTAATTACCATTCTCTGCAAAAGGGATATAGAGGGGCACCTGGGTGGCTCAGTCATTAAGCATCTGCTTTTGGCTCAGATCACCATCCCAGAGTCCCGGGATCGAGCCCCACATTGGGCTCCCTGCTCGGTGGGAAGCCTGCTTCTCCCTCCCTCACTCCCCCTGCTTGTGTTCCCTCTCTCGCTGTGTTTCTCTGTCAAATAAATAAACAAAATCTATTTTAAAAGCGGGGCAGATATAGAAACCCCTGACCCTAAATGCTCCTCTCTATGGGTATGGAGTTTATGAATGAGGTCTCTCGGCTAAAGGCTGATTGGACGGCCTCTTACATAACGAGTCTCTTTGTGTTGTTGGTGCTCGGATCCCAGACAACAGGGTCACCTGGGAGGCTGAGCTGCTGCCATAAACTATGCCTCTTTGCATCCCTGGAGCAGCTGCTCTGGCCACCCCAGCCCATCTCTCTCCCCTGCCAATGAAAGGGTTATCTTAGGCCCCCCTCACTTTTTAAATAAGCCCGACTCCTCACCATTCCTGAGCACATGTTCTGTTCCCTGGATAGCCTGATTTTTACTGCTGAAACTCAAGAAGCTATTAAAGTTTCCTCAACCTGGCAGAGCCCCAGGACCAGATGGTGTTCTCCGGGCTCTTATAAAGCCTTTATTAACAAAATGACACTAAGCCTCACTGGCCTCCGTAATGACTGCTTTTTCCCAACCACGGAAGACCCTAGATGGGGAGGACAACCTGTTGACTGCTATTCTTGTCATCACTGTCAAAACATCCCGCGACCTCTGAGTTGCCCTGAATCATCACTTGAGTCCCTCTGACCCGCTGCAGGGCACTGATTAGAACTGCTCCCTCTCCCCGCACAAAAAAAGGAAGGAAGGAAGGAAGGAAGGAAGGAAGGAAGGAAGGAAGGAAGGAAGGAAGGAAGGAAGGAAGGGAGGGAGGGAGGGAGGGAGGGAGGGAGGGAGGGAAAAAGAAAGAAAGAAAGAAAGAAAGAAAGAAAGAAAGAAAGAAAGAAAGAGGGAGAGAGAGAGAGAGAAAGAAAGAAAGAAAGAAAGAAAGAAAGAGAAAGAAAGAAAGAAAGAAAGAAAGAAAGAAAGAAAGAAAGAAAGAAAGAAAGAAAGAAAAAGGAAAGAGACCACTTGAGCTGAGGAGAGGCATCAAAAACAGATTGCACACCTCTTCTGGGTTTCTGAACACATTGACAAGGACAAAGCTCCAGACAGCCCCCCTCGGGACAGTCAGGGCTATTAATTGCCCCCCTGGCATCGTGGAATTTGCAGGGAGGATTCGCTTTCAGCCCGGTGTAGCTTTTCACCATGAGCCGAACCACATGCCACACGTGACTTAAGTGTCACGGGCGTGTCAGGGTGCCCGGGATTGCTGAGGAAGTCAGTAATGGAATACAGAATGTCTCACCTCTGGGTCACTAGTTCAAATGCAAAAGGCTATCTTCTGGTGGACCCTGGGAACGCATTCAGGCGACATCAGCTGCCACAAATGGCACTCGCGTGACAAGCACTCAGTGCATGCTGTCTCAAGGAAGAACTTGGAAACTCACGCCCTTCAAGGTCACGCCGGGCGCCGGACAGCATGAGACTGAGGGACAGAATTAGCGGCTCTTTTCCACCTGTCCCGTGACCTCTGGGGGGGGGGGTATTTGCCAGCATCACAAAGGTTTATAAAGGTGTATTTCCCCTCAACATGTGTTTGAAATTTACTTGTAAAGTTCCAGTTTTGCTCTCTCCCTCTCTCACCTAATTTTTTTGTCCACTTGGGACAGGCCCGTGGAAACACGTTTGCAGCTGAAATGTTTAAGATTCCCCCAGAACTCAACTCCCTTGCAGGGTAAATGGGCAGGGCCCAGGAGAGCTGCCCGTACATTTTGCTCAGAAATATTAACACGCCAGGGGATTTTCTGAGCACTGGTGCTGTACAATTCAGGATCTTTTCTTGCTGAATACTTAAGTTATTTCTGGAAAAATAATCTTTATTTCCAAAGAAATATGGCTGGTGACACAGAAACGTCCCTTCTTGTTTATTCACTGTCCATCCTAAGGTTGGCTCTTTCTGGTTTAACTCTTTTCCCTCTTTCTTCACCCTGTTGGGTTTCTCCTGCCTCTTTCTGGAACCTCTAGGGAACACAGCCTCAGAGCCAGACGCGATTCCTGCTTTGGGAGGCAAAACTGTCCTTCCTGCAGGTGACATGAGCAGGTCGGTGACCTTCTGGATCCCATCCTCCCTGTATCTCCCAGGGCCCAGCAGAGTGGCTGACAACGGTTAGCACAACAACATAAATTACATAAATTGCTGCTCATCTCCCCAGCCGCAGGACACGAGTTCCTTTCTGCAGGCCACGCCTTCCCCTCCAGCGGGTCTCCGTGCACGCCGTTTCTCCTGCGTGGGAGCCCCTTCTACTTGCTATGCCTGCTGAACTCCTGCGTGTTCTGGGGCTCTCACCAACACCACTGCCCCATCCCCAGTCTCTCTGATGAGGGCAACCCCCCTATCCCAGCATGGGCACTTTGCACATTAGCGATTCGGATTCACGTCCACACCCTCCAGCCAGCAAACACGGAGAGGGACAAGGCAGCATCCTCCTTTCCGTGGCTCACATGGGAATCGGTGGCAGGCACAGCGAGCACACTGCGGGCACTACGTGGATGCGTACGGGACAAATCAATGATCTCTTTTAATATCCGCAACAACCCAAAGGAAGAGGTGGTATTTTGCTAACCAGGATGCTAAGGCTTGGGGAAGATAAATCAGGTTTGATTGCCCCAAACCACACGGCTAACAACTTGGCAAAAGCGAGATTTGAACCCAAAAGCCACGAGACTCCCAAGCTCTGCCCTTTCCACCATTCTGTGACGCTCCCAAGCTTCAGTCAGGGCTCGGCTAAGGAAAGGTAACTGTGAAGTTTCCTAGCCCCCGCCACGGGCTGCTTTTGAATGTCAGTTTAGCAGCGTAGGCAACAGAGGGCACGCACCCAAATCCCACACACGCAGCCAACGTGACAAAGCAATCCCTCTCCGCCCGCGAGCTAAAACACGGCCTCTGATTCCTTACCTACTTCTCATGTATACCTCACCGATCTAAGGTTCCCAGTCGGGGCCAGGATGAGGGTGGGACAGGGCAGGCACCTGCAGGAACAGCACAATCTCGGAAATCAATGATATTTTAATGCAATGTCCTTGAAAAACTGACAGGGGAAAAAACTGAACAAAATGTCAACATTTTAAGTAAAGACAGGATGGGTATTGCTGCATTTGCGCCCGTGTCAGGCTCCACTGTGGCTTGGCAGGACACGGCTCCACACAGTTCCCACAGGGGAGCAGACATGGCAGACGTGGGGTTTTTGTTTGCCAACAGGGACGCGGCGTCTGTCTGTACCATTAGATGTCGGACTATAAGCCCGGAAGTCACAAGACCTCCTCTTCCTTAAAGACCGGGCTTCTGTTTATCCCAATAACAGACATGCAAGGTAATGTCAGATGGGGATCATGTCCGTGAAGGAAAGAAAGGAGGTGATGAAGGACCACTTCTCACAGCAGCAGGGGTCACCTTGCCCGGCTTCCAATCCGTATGAACAGCGCCCCCTGGAGGAGTGGAGGCCTCAGTTCTGGTGTGGAGAGAACCCTCCCCACCCCGTGGCTGCTTTAGCTGGGGTGGGCAGGGCTGGGCTCTCCCAGAGAGGGCCAGCTAGCTGAGAACCTGAAGGATGGACATGAGCCAGCTCAGAGACAAAGGAACAGGAGCATCTCAGGGCTGGCAAGCACAGGCTGCCATCACAAAACATCTGACTGGCGACTTAACAGGCATTTATTTCTCAGAGTCCTGGAGGCTAAGAAGTCCAGAATCAAAGGGCCCACCAAGTCGGTTCCTGGTAAGAGCCTTATTCCTGGCTTTCAGAAGGCCATCCTCTTACTGTGTTCTCACAAGGCAAAGAGAGAAAGAAGCAAACTCTCTGGTGTCTCTTCTTAGAAGCGCACTAGTACGGTCCTAAGGAGCTCACCCTCCCAAAGGCCCCACCTCTTTATACCATCACATTGTGGGGTTTAGAGCTCCAACATGTGAATTTTCAGGGACATAATTCAGTCCAGCTAGATGTGGTGACCCAGGGGAGAACTGAAGGTGAGGCTGGCCATCTTGCAGAGCTCTAAAGGCCACAGCAAGGTGTGTGGGTTAAATATGGAAAAAGGGAAAGAGCCACAGGAGGGTTTTAGCTGAAAGGTAGCTGATCCACTGGCTGGATGGCAGTGCTCCCTCCGGTCCTGAGGGATGAATTATTTGAAGGGAAATGGGTAGATCCAGTAGGAGGTACTGTGTCATCCAGGATCAGATCGGGAGGTGGCAGAGAAGATGGAGAAAAACACAATGACTCACAGGCAGAACTGATAGTACTCGGGGATGGGTTTGATGTGAAGGAAAAGGAAAAGAGAGGATGATCCTTGAGTTTTGGCCAAAGTAACAACATAGATTTACTGAGGTAATAAAAGACTGAGTAAGAAACAGATTTGAGAGTCGGGGTTGGCGTGAAGAGAACATTATCCCATTTCCTGTGGAGCAAGGACTGTTGACCATAAGTGAGAGTACACCAGTGGAGGGAAAAAAAAAAAAAAAAAAAAAAAATATATATATATATATATATATATATATATATATATATATATATATATATATATATTTATACTGACCATACTGACAATACCCATACTACTGGCTGAAAACCATCATCCAAAATTTTAGTTTCCATCAATCCTCCCACTGTATCTTACTCATGGTAATAAAGTTTATTCCCAATAATACTGCTGCAATTTTTTTATTTATCATCCTGTGTTTCAGAATTACCACAGCAGTGAAATTTATATTCAACAGCATTATTACAATTTTCAGCTACTAATGAAATTATTGTTTCTGTCTGTGATGTGTTTTGGAGCTATAGTGATAAAAATTTCCTCTCAAAGATACCACTGCAATGTTGATGTCCTCAAAACCTGCCATAAATGACAAATTATAGAATGCCTGGGAGCAGTCAAACTCTCTTCTTGGACAAGCCTGGCTTCTTCTTCCTATCATGGTGGGATCCAGGTCTTTTTGGAGAAGAGAACTGAAATACTAAAGGTTGAAAGTCATAGTCCAAGGGCACTGGCTGCTCAGTCAGTAGGGCATTGTGACTCTTGATCTCATGATTGTGAGCTCGAAACCCATGTTGAGTGTGGGGATGACTTAAAATAAATAAAATCTTTTTTTTTAATTAGCATTTGGAAGTCATAGTCCGGGACAGTGGTCTCCAAACACTTCTAATCCTTACCTCATGAGTAAAATTAAAAATAAAATTGAGCACTTACCCCCAGAGCATTTGTTTATTTATAACATAATGTGATATGACTTGATTATAAATTACTCCTACTGCACTAATATATTATATGCATGATAACATATAAACCAAGAAGAACTTGAAGAGGATGCGATACAAAAGAAAAAGACACAAATTCTAATCTCTTCCTCCCTCCTCCCATTGCCCTTGCCCACCCTTGATGTGAATGAGCTGTAGTTTGGAAAGAGCTGGCCTAGACTGTCTTCCCCCACCTCTGATTCTTATCCATCCTTCTCATTCTTGGAAAGAACGGATTCCAGGATTCTAGGATTTCAACTACAAGGGCTGAACGAGGCACCCTGAGCGAAGGCTTAAGTGCAGAGAACATAAGAGGATGATTTTCATCTGTTTTCAACTTGGGGATTTGTGTTTGTGAAGTTCAGTTGAGCACAGGGCTCTGTAGTTAATAAAATCAAGTTTGAAAATTGCTACTCTACAGAACAGCTAGGACTCCTTACACAAGCCAGGGAGAAGTTATCTGTATGCTCCCTTCCATTTGCTTTCTACACTTGGTGTAAATTTTTCTATAATCTCCTCAACTTCTTCCAGGTTCAAGGCTACTACAGGTCATTAAAGCACATCCCCCCACCCCCAGTGATGATGTAAAAGTGTTCCACTGGTATGGGGCAGACTCTCATATCCGGGAACTAGATGGCTGCCAGCAGGTGCCACCACAACTGCTTGCACTTAGAAAAATATATCTATTTCTAGAAGAAAGCAGGAAAAAAATAAGACCACATTAGATAACTGCTCATCAACAGGCATAGGCACTCCATGGTCACACTGGAAGTCTCCAGCGATAACCATTCTGATCTTTGCCTGTTAAAGATCCAAGATATAGTCCAACAAAATGACCTGCTCATGCCAGCAGCCCCTGGAGTTCCAGGCATGGATTTTCCATGAATGTACTGTCCCATCATGGGCAAGTGACCCAACCCTCTGGGTCAAATCCCATACCTCCAAGGGGATTTTTTCCCCCAGAAGGATTTTTTTCTAAAGAAGCAGCAGCCTCAGTCCATCACTCTTTCTCTTCTCATCCATCCTGTTGTGGAGAATATTCCAAATCTTTTGATCACTGTTCAAATTCTTTGTTCTAAATGAAGCTCAAAGAAAGTTCTCTCTACCTCCTAGGAGTTCTTGTAACAATGATTATCCATGCCATTCACTTGACAATTAATCCGGGAAGGCCTTGTATTCTTGTTGAGAACTGTTATTTAAAGAATGTTGCGGTGCCTTAACGTGCACGCATGCTTCCAGTATCCTGAGGTAGACCAGAAGTGTCTATGGGGCAAGAGCTTCTGTCTTCCCACAGCGAACTCTATGGCACTTGACATATGGTAGGTGCCCAGGAGAGATGTGCTGAATCCATTTTCTTCCAAGCACATTGTCATTTACTTAATTCCTTTGATTTCTGATTACTGGGCTGAGAAGTGAGTTGGCCAGTTCCCCTACAGCTCGGGACACCAGTCCTAAATCACCAGCTCCACACATCCATCTTGAAGATAGTGTTAATTTTTAAAGCTTTTTGTTTTGTTGCGAACATTGAAAAATTAGGGGGGTACACACACACACACACACACACACACACATGCATGAGCACGGGCATATGCACACATAAACCTGAAACACTCCCTTCTGTTGAAAACTGGGAGCTCATCATGCCACATGCATTCCCACCCGGCCATAATGGATGGGAGCTGAGAAGGCAGCCGCCTCTCCCGAGAAGCATAGATTTTCTGTTTCACAACATAAAAATTCCTGCCAGTGGAAAACAGTCCTTGTTGGTCAGAGACACACCTGGGGAATGACGGAGACTGTGACCAACTGACAAGGTCACACCCCAGGCCCCACCAGAGTCCCTCCCTACCCAGTTCCTGTAGTCACATGACTGTCTGCCCCTCCCCCAAGTAGGTGCTCAGGAAGTGCTAGTTTCCTGACCCATTCCCCTGCCTTTACACTCTTCTTCTGCCTCTGATCTACTTGGTCTCATAATAACCTAATTGTTTCTGTGTCCTTTCACTTCCTTTCCCGATCTGTACTCCTTGGCCCCTTTCTGCCCGTGGGATCCTGCTGGCAGGACGTCTGAATCAGACCTTACCTCATTCTCCGAGTCTCAGCTACCGCAGCCTGACTGCCGAAGAGCAAGTAAATGAGCAGTCTGGTCAGGAAGAGCTACACCACCCAGAACAAAATTAATTCCCAGGGCTCGCCGGACCTGGCCGGACCAAGCCACACTCGGGAACAGGCCCTGGAGGCATAGGATGTGGACTTCAGCGCCTCAGCTCAAGGCTGGCCTTACATCTGTCAGGCCCACAGCTCTGGCTATTTGCCAGGGGAAAGAAGAAAGGAAAAGGAGGAAGGGAAGAGGGAGGGAAGGAGGGAGGCAGAACGGAGTGAAAGAGAGCAGAGGGAGATTCTTTGAGCTCTGGACCACAGGCTCATCATGGAGGTCCTTCTTAGTTCAAGACTGTGGTACTACCTGATTTTAGCAAAGATGCAAACGCAAAATTCAGCTTGTCATCAGAACTCAGTAGCATTAGAAGGAAAAAGAAATGCTTCACCGAGCTGTGACATTTAAGTGGCCATGCATTTTTCAGAATATCAGTTATGCAAAGATGTTTATATTCACTTTCTCCTGGGCTGTGTTTCATTTCAATGGGGTGGGCAAAAGTCTTCAAAGAGTTTAATTAAATAAACTAGAATCGTGGAAATCAAAGTTAACTGAAACAGACTTCAGAGACTAAAAAAGAGTAGAAGCATAAATTACATAAATAATCGGGGAAAAATAAAAGCAGAAGAGGAAACTAAATAAATATCCTCGTTATCTCCACCTCTCGCTGTTTCACCTCCAAGCGTATTTTTATCTTGTATTATATTTCTAAAAATCCAGAAAGAAAAATGTCAGGAGATGACAACATGAAAAGGTTCATGGGATGCTGAGTTAATCTAAAACCTTTAGCAGTAAGGAAAAAAATTCATTTAAAGAGGCAGTTTCTCTTAAAAAAAAAATGTCGGGCTGCATGGATAGTTTTAATTCATTGTCTTACAAGCATGCAAAATGAAGTTCAAAAAGGTCTAATAGAAGACTCAGATAAATTCAAGACTATGCATTTCGTCCCTATGTTCATCCATAACAGCTTTAATATGTAAGATAATGGCATCAGTGGTAATGACCTTAACTTGGGTAATCTGTTTGTTGACAGCAGGTGATAATTCGGCCTTCCTGATAGTAATCTGTTTTTTTGGCAAACAAGAGAGAGGGCTATTTGCCACACACATTTATTTTTATGGGGAGGACATGTTTTATAAAGCTGGATATGGGATAGTACAGGTGTGGAATTAATTGTCCAAGTTGCAAAATATGTTAGAGATGGTATGCTAAATCTATGGCACACACTGACCCCGACATGATGAAATGTTCGCTTCTATTAAGTAACCACAAGCCTGTGTTTCCAATTACGGTGGTGAGTTGCTTTCTGCTGAGTGGATTAGCTTAGTACTTCATTCTGCTGGTAGTTTTATGATCTAAGATCTTTAATTTTCCCAATTCAACTCTTAGGGCCGCAAAGACAAGCTGCCTGACTTTTAAATAATATATTCCCCTTTTAAATTTCTGCGTCCTACCATCTCCTCTGAGTGCTATTTCCTGTCACTGTAATTATAATAATTTGTATGTAGTTTCTGGGATCACATTCCTAATTGAGTCCTAAACTGGTTAACCTC
Source organism: Spilogale gracilis (assembly GCA_004023965.1). Classification (NCBI taxonomy): domain Eukaryota; kingdom Metazoa; phylum Chordata; class Mammalia; order Carnivora; family Mephitidae; genus Spilogale; species Spilogale gracilis. Next base: position 22,558 of record PITA01011920.1, read on the forward strand.
ATGAAGTTATTAATATGTTTTTATAACCTGCACAAATTACAAATTTGTCTGGTTGGTCAAATCATGTTCCTTATTACATGCATTCTCTACCTTTCTTCCTTCTGTTTTAATGTCCTTATTTTAGTCCAAAGAATGTACGTTGTTTTTTAATAATATGGACAGAACCGTGAGAGTTGGAAAGGCAGGTCCGGGTACAGGGCAGGTAGGAGCAAAGGTTCAGTGGGATTCGAGATCCCATCACAGGGGAACACCAGGTAATAGCTCGGGCAGAGGGAAGGGAGAGGGAAGTGCTAGGAGGTGAGACCGAAGTGCAGGTGACCCAGCCAGGTCATGGAGGGCGGCACCCCAATGGGCATGAAAGGTAACCGAGGCTAGGGGACCCCCCTTCGAGGGTTTTCAAACAAGGATGACTAGGGCCAGGCTTGTGTTGTAGAAACTTTATTTACAAGCGGTGCAGGGAAGAATCAGCTGCATTCCAGGCCAGAAATGAGCAAGGTGGGAATTTGAGTTGGAGCCAAACAGATGGGTCCATTTCGAGAGCTGTTTCTACCCGCAAGGAGCCTACGGTCCAGATGCTACAGAACACATGCCAGTGCAGGGTTGTGCATCCTCAACTGCTGACTGTGTGGATGCTAGGGAAGGTGAGATCGAGGTACGTGAGAAAGTCCGAACAGCCCCCTAGAGAAGATCAAACCTGGGAAGAAGTCCCGCAGGGGACAGGGGCCTGGGTTTGTGTTTGCTGGGCAATGTAGGTTGTTAGTTTGGAAGAAAATGAGGCCACCTGCTTGGTGACCCTAAGGAGCAGCACTACTTCCCACCGGGTAGTCAGCTCAGCCAGGCTTCTGCTGATGATAATGCCCCCTGAAAACACTCCTGGGACTGAAGACGAGCTCTACACAAAACCCCCACCAAGGTTAAGATTCGCCCCAACCACCTAGGACCAAACCCTGGGCAGTCCATGGCACTCGCAGGTGTGAACATTAAATAAGATCTCAAGACTGATTGTGTCTCCGTCCTGAAGGTTCATATAATCCCCTTTCTCTGACTGGTCTTTTATTTAAATGTTTCCTAAATCATGTTTCTGTAGGCCTGTGTTGATATAAAATCAATATCTCCACAATTCCTTTTTGTCTATGATGACACAACCAGATTGTCAGTTTTGGATTAGTGTGTTTTATAGGAGCCCCGTGCAGAATACTAGCAGTGGGTTTTGTTATTATGAAATAGTCATGATTTGCATACACCGGACTCATTTCTTCCAAACGTCTCAGGAAATATGTTGGTATTTGTTAAGCTCTTGACTTAAGGCATTTCTGAAGTTAGGAGCACATCTACAGCTCATCTCAAGTCCTCAAATGGGAGGCACAGTGGCATGAAAACTCTGAAAATCTCACCTTTATGCATTTCTGAATTAATCAGGCAGGAAGACACTGCCCATCTTTACCAGGTATATTCTGAGAATCCAGAGAACATTAGTGGTTAAAAGATACTCACTCAATATCATTGAAATAATTCAGTCTATATTGTTCTGGTCTGAATGTTTGTGTCCCCACGCCCCCCACATGATGGTGTGAGGGAGGGTCTTTGGGAGGCGATTAGGTCAGAGGGATGGAGGTGTCATCAATGGGATTAGTGCCCTTAGAAAAGAGAACCCAGGGGCACCTGGGTGGCTCAGTCAGTTAAAAGTCTGACTCTTGATTTCGACTCAGGTCATGATCTCAGCATCAAACTCCACAGTGAGCATGGTGTCTGCTTGAGATTCTCTCTCCCTCTCCCTCTACCCCTCCCCACACCCATGCTCACTCGTTCTCTCTCTCGCTCTCACTCTCTCTCTCTAAAAAAAAAAGGAAAAAGAAAGGAAAGAGATCCCAGAGAACTCTCACTTGTTTTGCCATGTGAGGTCACAGCTGGAAGACTGCCTACTGTGAACTAGGAAGAGGAAGCTTACAAGACACTGATCTGCCCACACCTGGATTGTGTGGGCATCTTGGACTTCCAGCCTCCACAATGGAGAGAATTAAAGGTCCATTGTTTGAGTCAGCCAGTAGTAGTGTTTTTGCCATAGTAGCTGAATGGACTAAGATGGTGGTGAAGCAGTTTCTTTCAACACATCCTCTATCACCCAACAGCACTTTGTTCTGGAAGCTGGCATACACCAAAGCCAAGAGAAGGAAAGGCTCAGGTGAATCCGTCCACATCCAAAATAACACATGTCATCTTGGGTTTTCTGGCGATGGCCATCCTGACAGGTACGAGGTGATGTCTAACTGTGTTTTTGACTTGCATTTCCCCAGTGATTACTGAGGATGTACATCTTTTCATAAACCTGTTGGCCACTTTTATGTCTTCTTTGGAGAAATATCTATTCAAATCTTTGGCCAATTTTTAACATTCAGTTATTCTTTTTTTTGCTATTGAGTTTTAGGAGTTTCTTATATTGAATCGAATCCTTGAGGGGTTCAGTTCCTCAAGGGGAGGGCAGAGACAAAGATGATTTTAACACAACAACAACACAGAAGGCTTCTAGGGAGAGGCCAGAATGAAAGATGGAACTCTCAGAGTCTCAGGGGTGTGATGGACTGAATGTGGGTGTCCCCCCTCAAAAAAAACCTCATACACTGAAATCCAATCCCCTGTGTGACATCATTAGGAGGCGGAACTGTGGGGAGGTGACCAGGTCATAAGGGAGCAGCCCCCATGCTGGGATTATTCTTATAACCAAAGGAAAAGATCAGGGTCTCTCTATTTCAGGATCTTGGACTTCCAGCTTCCAGAATAGTGAGAAATAAATGTGGCTTATAAGCCTCCCAGTGTGTGGTGCACTGTTATAGCAGCCCAAACTCACGAAGGCAGGTGGAAACACGGAATTTCCTAGGGAACTGTCTCATATATTTGCCTAACTTTATAAATGAAAATTCATCTCTTCTCTGCTAGCGGAGACTCCACGGAAACCTCCCACTAGCCCTCCGCATCTCCACAACATGACCAGACACACTCTCCCCCCTCCACTGCCAAGAGGCCCCAAGGTTGTGGAGAATCAGAGGATGCCTCTTCTTCACAAAACAGCTACCCTAGACCCATCCATCCATCACTGTTCTGCCCTGCACTACCAAATAGTTGGATGAGGGGCCACACTACTGGGCTCCAGTCCATACAAACCAGGACCACGCAGGTAAATTCAAGGGCTGAACCAAACACCACCTCTCTCTGGGAAACTGAGCAAAGAAAGGCAGAAAAGGAGCATCAGTTGGGATGGGGCACTGGAGCTGAGGAGTAATGAAGTAGACTCTGGATTGGCAGCCATTTGGGTTGAATCTTAGACCTCATGAGTCAGGGGAGAGGGGGTTCCTATGCCAGCAAAAGGTCAATAGCCTTTGTCCAGACAGCAACACCCAGATCTACTTCACATGACATGGGGCTTCACTTCACTTTCTGACTGTGGGTCCCATAATGAATCTGAATCCTCACCCTACATCTGTTATCCACCAAAGCCTTGTATGTGTATGGGGGGAGGGGGAGTGTGTGTGTAGTGGGTGTTCTCCTTTGCAAATAAAAGGAGGACACACTGGCATGAAACAACCCCCTGAAGACATCCTTTCCACAGAACAACCGAGGCAATGACCTTTCCCAAGACAACCGAGGCAATGACCTTCTGAAGGGCACCAAAGCCCTCTTCAGACTGGCCAGCAGTTCTTTACAGCAACAACTACAACAGCAGTCTGCTCATTTATTTCTATTTTTTAGGACTTTATTTTTAAATAATCTCTACACCCAACATGGGGCTCAAACTTACAACCCCAAGATCAAGAGTCCCATGCTTTACTGACTGATCCAGCCTGGTGCCCAGAGGTCTGCTCATTTAGACGTTTAAACACGTATTACTAAAAACACCAGAGGGCTCACAAAGGTCCATAGCACGTGTGGACTGCAGTGACACCTATATCCTGGGCATACAGCAGTGAGTAAGAAAGAATGTTGGCAGAATCCAAGTCACCACCAAGGACCATGGGCATCTGGCCTGAACATACTACTTAACTTCGATGTGCTAAATTTTCTCAAATCGCTCCACTACCCAAACAACATTATTTTCCTATATGACTGGATCTATCATTGCTCAACACTTTTCGGTCCTCACTTCATGAATCAGCCAGCTGCGCCTTGGTCCAGCATGGTCTATCCTCTGTCCGATGTTCGATGGGCCGTCTTCACATTTGTCTTTGCACTTCCCACCAATCACTCACATGGCCTGTCTCAACACGGGTTAAGTGGAGGCAGCTGCCCATATGTTCCTTTGTTTGGGGGAATGACTCTCCATCTTCAGTGCCTGCCTGTGCCACCTCTCCCGTCTCTATTATGCAAGAGTCCCCAGTGGTTCACTCTTCTCCTTATTCATTCTCGCCCACCCTCCTCAAAGCAGCCACAGTGACCTTCTGAAAATATAAATCAGGCCATGTCCCTCTCCCACTTAAAAATCTCCAGGGGGTTCCCATATCACTGAGAATGAATTCTAAACTCCTCCCATTACACCTGCAGCCTCCTGGGATCTGGGCTCTGCCACCTCCCTCCGGATCTCAGCCACATCCCCTCACTCACCCCACTGTAGCCACAAGGGACGTCTTTTGGAACAAGCACCTCCACACGCCCCAGCAAGACCTCCGTGGGGGACCTCCCTTGAGTCAGACCCACCCCCCGTCTGTATGTCCCTCCACAGCACACACACCACCCTGTTCACTGCCAATACAGCACAGGGTCTTTTTCTACCATCTGTGTAGCAATGATCATTTCACGGATTCTCCCGTGCCAACGTTTACTTTTGCTTCACTCTGCCTCGACCTGACAAATAAATTCCACCAAAGCCAGGGCCTTTCTTGCTTACTCACTACTTGCTATATGCCCATGTTATAAAGCAGTGCCTGGAACATGATAGAGCTTCCCAAAATATTTGCTGAAAGAACAATCCTCTACCCTGAGATCAAAAGAGTTACAATCTTTCAACTAGTTTTGCTCAAAGGATTCTTTTCCCATTTATAAGCCCCAAGTATTAATTTCTACCTTAACATTACTTTTCCCACTGATAATGGAAATAATAGTCACCATTTGGTTTTGAAATACCACTCTATGTTAAATCCCTAAGCAATCTGCATTTATTATAGGTCAACCAAAAAAGAACTGGATATTACCTGTCTCCTATAATTGGATTGTATTTTCCGAAGAATCATGTGATTCTGGAGCTTTACCTTCTAATTTTCTTTGGTATTACATGTTTTCATTCCCTGAAAATATATAGGCAATTTTTTTCCATTTTGTTTTCAAATCAGGGGAAAAAATATTAAAATCTGAAGCAGAGAACAGACCTTCTAGAAATGACCTGACTGGTGTGCATTAGGCCAGGAGGCTTCTCAGCAAAGGAAGGAATGTGTTGGTTCCTAGAAAATATTTTATTGAACGTTACCTCAACACCGACATTGGGAACAAATCAAGAAAGGGACAGAGAAAAATGAGGTCAAATATGTATTATGGTTTCCCCACCACTGCCTCTTATAAATCAAGTTAGCGTCAGTTCACAGGTACTGTGTTTGTGTCCTTCTGTCCTCTTGTAGAGTAACATCATCACTACAGCTTCTGGGTGCTTCCCACAGGCCAAGCAACACCCAAAGCTTTTCACATGTGTCATCTTACAGATCAGAAAACCGAAGGAGTAACTTGCGGAGCTGGGGGTACAATACCACACCTGTCACCACCACGCTATTCTTGAATTTTCTTTTAGAGCTTCTATATGGCTAGGCTTCAATTTGCAGAGGTCAAAACTTGAAAGCAAGGCAGAATCCTTGGGTAAACCTTCCTGGGAAGATATAAATGTTTCAGAGATTCTTTTCTTCCGGGTACAAATAAAGGAATCTAAGACCTGAATTATACTCACTAGTAAAAAGAGGGACAGTATTAATGACCATTGTGTTATAGAATTCATCATCACAAGTAAACTTCCTCTCTCCCCTTGATTTCATAAACACTGCAATATTAAGTCTGGACTAGATACCTACAGACATCTTTGAAAATAGTATTACATCATCTGAACATTTGGCCATTTGAAGAAAAACAAATACCTTGCTCTAAATTCCTCACCCCTATAAGTGTTTTTAAGGCTTACTGGAAACGTAGCTCATGCCTGGTGTTATGTGTTCAAATGACCACCCACAAAAGCCTCTTCTGTCATGAAAGAATTTCTCAGTATCCAAAAACTCTCTAAGAAAACAAGTCTTTCTTTTCATAACTCTTCTGAGTATGCTCAAAGACCAGAAACTACAGGGAATTTGATTAGGATCAGAAATAGATCTAAAGGGTGCCTGGGTGGCTCAGTGGGTTAAAGCCTCTGCCTTCAGCTCAGATTGTGATCTCAGGGTCCTGGGATCAAGGCCCGCGTCAGGCTCTCTGCTCAGCAGGGAGCCTGCGTCCTCCTCTCTCTCTGCCTGCCTCTCTGCCTACTTGTGATTTCTCTCTCTGTCAAATAAGTAAATAAAACCTTTTTAAAAAGAAAAAAAAAGAAATAGATCTAAGAGTAAACTTATAGGAAGATAACTGAGCTAGGATAATCAGTACTTCAGCTTGGATTCCTAATCAAATAATTCTTTGATTTTCATGATTTTGTTTAATCTAGAATACCCCTTCCCAGTACATATCATAAACTTTGATTTCATGTTTGCATAAAAATGAAGAGTGTCTGTATTTGTGCTGTGTCTTATCTACTAGAATTAAGTTCACCATCAAACAAGGATTTTAAAGTTTTCTTGAATACTCAAAGTTCATCATTTTTTCTCTTCTAGCTACAGAAAATCCCATGACAATTTCTTTTCAGGCTACAGAAGACCTCTTTAAAAGGCTGGTTAACCTCTAACTCAGGCAAGATTTCACAAGCATTTTTAACAACCCTGTCTTCTACCTATGTCCATAGGTCAGTCCCTTATCTGTGTTACTCCAGTCCTTCTGCCTACACTCCAGTCCTCACACTCTATATCACGAAGTGCCTCAAGGACTAAGACAGTTGAACTGTGTGATGATGAGTTTTACATGTCCACCCGGCAGGACCATGGTGCCCAGATATTTGGCCAAACATTATTCTGGATGGTTCTGTGACAGTGTTTCCTGGAAAAAGATTAATAGTTAAATTGGTGACTGTGAGTAAAGCAGATTATCTTCCATAATCAGGATGGGCCTCACCCACATCAGAAGGCTTCTAGAAGAAAGACTGATCTCCCTTGAGCAAGGATTCTGCCCACAGATGGTCTTCAAAATCAAGATGCTCCTCCTCCTGGGTCATTAGCCTGCTGAGCTTCTCTGCAGATTTTAAATTTACCAGACTGCTACAATTGCATGAACCACTTAAAATCAATCTAATCCCATCCCACACACCCATCTCCCATAGCCACCACACACCTATGTGGTCCTTGTTGTCTGGCCTCACAGCTCCTCCCTTCCAGTGGTAGAATCAACTTCACTACTCCCCAAATCTGGAATGGCCTTGTGACTTTCTCTGACCAAAAGAATAAAACAGAAGTAATGTTTTACAAGTTGCAAGCAAGAGACCTCAAGAAATCTTCCTGCTTCCTGTCTTTTGCTTTTCTTGGGAATCTTGTAATCATTGCTATGTGAAGGAGCATGGGCTAGCTTGCTGGATGAAGGCTACATCGATACATGGCTCAGTCTTCCCCATAGTCCAGCTAACGGCCAGTCACCTGCCAGATACAACAGACCACAATAAGCCTAGCCAAATCCAGTAGAAGAACCACCCAACTGATCTCAGCCCATATAATGACCTGACCCATAAAATTAGGCACTTATAAATGGTTGCTGTTTAAGCCACAAAGTTTTGGTTGGCTTGGTATCCTGCAAAAGTCTAAGTACAATGAGTACCATTGCCCTTTATAAAGATAAGGAATTCAAGAACAACATAATCTGGATGAGGAATTCTATCTTTGACATAATGTGCTTGAAATATCAATGGGACCGTCAAGAAGCCAGTTGGTTAAACTGTCCTGGAACTCAGGAGAGAGGTTTTGCCTGGAAACACAAATCTGAAAGACAGGCATGTCTCTAATTTCCATGCGTTGGTATAGTGCCATGGGAGAGCAAGAGTCGAGGAAAATGAGGTCCAGGTTGGGATCCCAGGAACACCACAACTAAAGTCAGGCAAAGCAAGAGAGAGTCCATGAGGGAGGGGAGGAAACCCAATGAAAGGCAGGAAGATGCAATAGACATAAGAGGAATTTCTCAACAGAGTCCGTCACACAAATGTCTAAAAATTCATATATAAATGAGTAGGAGTCCCCAGCATTTGGGAATTATAAAGTCATTGCCAGAAGAGAGCTTCAGCAAAGTAGTGAAGGCTAAGCCATTATTAGAGGGCACTAAAAAGTGAACAGAAAGGAAGGCAATTTGGAAACAATGATTGTCCACAAGTCTCTTGCTGAGCATGGCAAGAGGTCCCCTGCTCTGCAACACTATGTGCCCCTTCCCTCCAAGAATCTGTGAGCTACTCAGAGAAACCAACCTCACAGTCATGTGGATTTGTGTCATTAAAATTAATAGTCCTCAACAAGAGGTGGGCCTTTCATGCCATTCAACAAAAGGTGACAGGCAACCTCTAAAGGGAAGTGAAAGATGGATGGAGAAATTTTCCAGGATGGGAGAAATTTGGGTACATTTATTCTTAAGGGGAGTCACAACAGCATAACTAAGAGCTCAATGTCCTGGGGAAAATGCGAAGGAACAATATCCACAGGTGCAAGGGAAGCTGGGACAGATGGAGATATCCAGATACGAGACCAAAGGCTGACAGAACTTACATTGCATAATCATGAATCCTCACCTGGGAAAGGAGCCGGTGGTGGGCAGAGGGGTTGTTGACAGCGGACAATGTCTGGAGTTGCAGATATGAACAGGGGAGTGAACTTCAGGACCCCAACAAGGCTTGCTGAATGGCACAGAGGTTGGGGACACTACAGCTAGAGCGGTATTCTTTAGTATGACTGGGTTTTTCAGTGGCAAGTCAACAGCTTGTAAGCAGAAGCAAACAAAACGGTTGGTGGGACTGATCCAAGACTGGGATTTTGTGGGCAGATATAGAAGGGCAAGAGATTAATGACTTTGAGGTTTTGGTAAGAGAGCGGTTAAAGTTACATATCATGGGCTCTGGGCTGGCTCCCCATAGGGAGAAAGTATGGTTGATGAACTGGAAAAAAGGGAGAGTAGTATAGGGACAGAGATCTTAGAAATAAATGGGTGAGGGAGCAGGAAAGCTAAGAGGATATATAGTCATATATAATTCCATCGCAATTTAAGGTTCCAGAAGCAGAGCCATTCTAAAGGATGAGATCAGGGTATCGGCAATGTGACTGGGCTGCCAAAACATGGTGGAGGCCAAAGTGTTGCCACTCTGAAACTAAGCCACTGGGTACATTTTCCAGGTAGAGATGCCGAAGATCACTGGGGTGGCAGTTGGAGTAGAGAGGAGACATGAGCCAGGTCCTGGGCCCTGAGGGACACAGGGAAGGGACAGGAAGATGATAAGATGGCCAGGAAGAAGGGTCTGATATAGTCTATGGGAATTTCACTGGAGGCTACAGGGATCGTAGAGTTTTGTGGCATAGTGGCAAAGTCAAGTCTGGAAGCAACGATGACCCCAGTTCCTCCGGGCATAACGAGTGTAGGCAAATGAACATCCACTGCCCCCTCCCCAAAATGCACTTTCTTAGAAAGGAATGAAATTTCAATAACAGCAAGATTTGGGAAAGGGAGTTTATATTGCAATGGACCAAGGGTCTTAAAGCAGTACTGAAAAAGCTGCAAGGAGGTCAAGTGAGAAAGGAAGTGCGGAAAGCTAGAGAGAAATGAGAATGACCTTCATTGTGGAACTTAATCATTATGGCTCTTGTATCAGAGTTTTTATGTTCATGAATACCTCTAAGATTTGTGTGTCTGAGTCCAGACCAGACCAACAATAATGACACATTAGTATATAGTCAGCACTCCTCTTCCCTTGGAATTAGCTCCAGAATGACAAGACATACTGCTTAGAGTCCAGTCTCATTCCTTGTTTTGAAGTTTAAGTAATTCAGTGAGTGGAACAAGAAAGATTTTTCTCTCTGTAGATCTCAACAGAATAGAAGGTAGTAGGTATTTGCAGAGAAAGACCCTGGAAAAAGAGAAAAAAAATGTTCATCTGATAACCAGAGTTCAACTCTTGACATAAACTATTTGCTTGGATCACCTAACCCACATTTTCTTCTAGCAGCCCAAGGAACTTGCAAAATCTTTATCCTAAAGAAATAATCATAGATATGCACCAGTTTCGGTCATAACTGGCGACAACATAAACACCCAAAATTTAGGAGGATGGTTAAATAAATGGTCCTATAATCACACAATGGAATACTACAGAGCCATTAAAAAGGATGCAGAGGCATATGAAATATGGCATAGCAGTTGGTCATGACTTATGGGATAAAATCAGGTTACAAGAATACTTACGTATGATACCAATCAAAAATGAAAAGCGAAGACCAAGAACAAAAAACATAAAAGTACATATGTCAAAACATTACCTGTGATTATCTTTAGGGATTTGCATTATGTATGGATTTGATTTTCCCCTCTTTTCTTTACTTTCTTAAGGAAAATTCCCCAAACATGCCCAATGAATGTATTTAAGGTGCAAATAAGGTTATATATATAAAAAAAAAAAACTGTGGCATTTATAAATAACTAAGAAAAAAATTGTGGCTATTCGCATACAATGTAGGCATAAAAGAAGTAATAACAACCAGCATTCCAGCAGCGCATACTATTTAGGAAGACTTCTTAATTACTGTATATTCCCAAACAAATGAGGCATTTTCCCGAAATTCTCCAGAAAAGAGGGATATTTGAGTTTTTCCGAAGGCTCTCATATTACAAGACATTCTCTAATTACTTTATTTAAACAACTAAGTGATGCTTGGGGAGGACTCATTAGCCTGAAATGACCTCAGTCAATGCTTGTTTGGGATGCTCTGAGAGGTCGCTTGACAGAATCCATTACAGAGGAGGCAGGGATTTAATATAGATTTAGTCCTTGGTCCTGGAGTGAAGCCCCACAATGCAAATGTTTAATATCGTTGCAAGCAAGCATCTTAAAAATAATTACGTAAGTGAGAATAACGTGTATTTATTTAACATTTACTTTATTTCTGAGTCTGTTTTCAGTGTTACGACAATACAAAAATGGTTTCCCTTCCAAAAAGCAAACTCCCTTTCACCATAATGATAACGACCATGACAGCATTTTACAGTTGATAGACACTCCCCAAAAAAACATCATCAGACTTGATTATCCTAGTACAGTAAAGGAATGGATACAGCCGGAACACCGGGAAAATCAACCAGTATTTATTTTAACACATGCAAACAAGGAATCAGCCTATTGTTCTTTAGCAAGCTTGTTCTTTAAGACTAGTTTAATTGGGGAAATAATTTTGCAATTATTTCTAATGCAACTGTTACTAGCAGGATCAAAAAAATCCACTAGCAATGGAGTCCTACTTCCTAAAATAACAAGCCTTTGATAAACATTGTAAAGATGATTCCATTCCCTTTTACAAGTTTTTTGGCTCTTTTCACAAAGCTATGTAACCCTTTTAGTCTGCCATGACACAAAGAAAGAAGTAAAGGATTTCATTAGCACAACTGCACAGGCCCGGAGTGTGTCCCCAGCTTCAGACGTTATTTTACTCTCGAGGCTGGGTGACTAATTTTAACCCAGAAAAAGTTTAGTAATCTATTGAAAGTAAGAAGATCCAAAATAAAATTTTACGTTGGACTTAACTCATTAAACTGTACTCTTGACATTGTCAAGAGAGGATTTTATTTATTTGTTGTTTGTTTGTTTGTTTGGTTTTAGGTCTTCTTGAATGTCTTTTTTTTTTAAGATTTTATTTATTTATTTGACAAAAGAAACACAGCTAGAGAGGGAACACAAGCAGGGGAAGTGAAAAAGGGAGAAGCAGGCTTCCCGCCCAGCAGGGAGCCCGATGCAGGGCTCCATCCTGGGACTCTGGGATCATGACCTGAGCCCAAGGCAGACGCTTAATGACTGAGCCACCCAGGCACCTCCCTTTTATTTTTTAATAATAATTTATTTATATTTTCAGTGTTCCAAGATTCATTGTTTATGCCCCACACAATACGTGCCTACCTTAATACCCACCACCAGGCTCACCCCCACACCCCTCCCTTCCAAGACCCTTCAGTTTGTTTCTCAGAGTCCAAAGTCGTCTCCCTCTCTGATTTCCCCCAGTTCACATTTCCTTTCCTTCTCCCACTGTCCTCCATGTTACTCCTTATGTGCCACAAGTAAGTGAAACCATATCATACTTGACTTTCTCTGCTTGGCTTATTTCCCTCAGCATAATGTCCTCCAATCCCGTCCATGTTGCTACAAAAGTTGGATATTTATCCTTAACAGAGTGGATATTAAATGATGCGAAGATCTCAACTTTCCAACTAAGTCTGAAGTCTTGCTTGCTTGCTTATAAAAGGGAGAAGAGGGTAGAAGAGCAAGACTTCTACCTAGATTACTCACAGGATCCAAACTCTGACAGCTCCTTCCCTTTGCTAAGTAAGAAAGAGGCAGGGGGCCTGCTGAAGGGAGAGTCACCCCTTCAAGTTCCTACTTGTCAATTTCCAAGGTTGGACATGTGAGTTCCCCCTCACCTGTTCTTTCATGTATATAGAAATTTACTGTTCTTTCTTGACACTTCACACAGTTTAAAGGGGATAAGGATGGATGGCTAAACATAGAGACAGTAAGCCATGGACAGATTGATGATACCTTATATATATGGATACAGATACAAAAAGACTTTTATAACATATATATATATCATGTATCATGTCATGTCATGTGATCTACGTCTCTCCTACTATATTAAAGCTCCTTGAGGACAGGGACAAGCACATTGTAGGCACACAATAAATCTTAAATGAAAACAAATCAATTTTTTAAAAAATGAACAACACTTAATAACTACTCCTTGACCAATTCCTATGATTTCCTTCTGCCACAAATGCCCCCTGCCCCATTCCCATCCTTCTACTCACCTGCCCAAATTCTCTCCATTTTTCCAAGCCCAGATCAAATGTCACTGCCTTCTTAAAACCTTCTGTGATTCTTCCAGTCAAAAGTAAAAGGTAAACTCCCCCTCCTGCTAATGACTATAGCACTATTCTCTACTCTTTTCTTTTTTTTCAAATTTATTTATTTATTTTAGAGAGAGAGATGAGGAAGCAGGGAGGCGAGGGGCAGAGGGAGAGGGAGAGAAAATCCCAAGCCAGGATTCCAATGCAGGGCTCCATCTCAGGACCCTGAGATCATGACCTGAGCAGAAACCAACAGCCGATGCCTCAGTGGCTATGCGGTCCAGGCATCCCACTAGTCTCTGCTCCTTTTTTTTTTTTTTTTTTTTTATTTGACAGAGACAGAGAGAGCACAAGAAGGCAGAGCAAGAGGCAGAGGCAGAGGGAGCCTGATGCGGATCTCAATCCCAGGACCCTGGGATCCTGACCTGAGCCAAAGGCAGCCGATTCACCCACTAAGCCACCCAGGCACCCTCTGCTCCTTTCTTAAAGCGCTATGCATTTTCTAAGCTTCTCTGCATAAAGATGGTGCTCGGCCTGTAACCCACAGCCATGCCTAAGGAAATGCGTTTTATCCCTCTTTGATTCTCCTCTGTCATCCGTTCACCCACCCAAAGGCAGCTTAGCATGGTGGTTGAAACCAGTGCTTGGAAGTCAGATGCAATAAATACAAATCGTGGTGGGACCGCATCCTAGCCGTGTGATCTCTGTGGCTACGCTGCCTCGATGGTGATAGCTCATATGCTGTCCGAATAAGAGCACCCACCTCACAGGGTTGTTCTGATGACGAAATGAGCCAGTCCACATCAGGCACTTTATAAGGTTTCTGCAAGTTATAAGAATGTTAGATATACGGGTTCTCTTATACGTGAGTCCATATAAGTAGATTCTGAATCTACTATGGGCCAGGCACTCCACGAGGCCGTCCCATCAGTCGGTACTCTATCAATATCTCTGAGGACTCACTGATAAGACCCAACACTGACTCAGCCCTGCATTCTTCACCAGCATCACTGAATCTTTGCTAGCATTCTAGGAGATGGATATCATGATCCCTACTTTCATGCAGGGGCAAATGGGGTCCCTTCTGCTCTGAACTGCACAAGCACACATTAACGGGGAAGAAGTCTCTGTAGTGTTCACCTCACAAGCCCTCCAACTTCTAGAGATTTTTTTTCCTCATCCCCTCCTGCAGTTCCCTCGACTTCACACGATGCATCTATTTTAGCATCTGTTCAGCCTGACTCCTGTCATTAGATACATTCTCGTGTGTTTATAATGCACCACTGATTTGTTTCAGACTGAATCGTGGGATCTAAAAATAAAGTGATGTGGAACATATTTCTTTGCATATTAACTTTAAAGAAATAGATTAATCTTGGAAATAATCAAAAATGAATGATCCACTCAGTTTCTAGCAGTTACCAAAAAAAAATTAAAAGTAAAATCAAAAACCCTCAGATGACCACTTTTCCTCCTTCCTCCTTTCTGAGTTTATTAATTGAAGTATATGCTTCATAATTGTTTCATTTTAAAAATCAAGAGGTCCAGTGAGCCTGTGGTAAACCAATCATCCTCTTCCCTGGAGATGCTTAGATGAAAGCAGGATTCATTTATTCTCCGAGTCAAATCCCCATTTTCAAAAAATGACATGGCCTTGCCCTCATCATCCTGAGATGGAACAAAGAACAATAAATAAGGTGACACCTATAATGGTATAAAATTGTTTTCTGAAAACTCAGCCATGTAGCCAACCCATGTGTTCTGTCTACTACAGGCTAGGCACGAGGAAGACCCCAGAGCCAAGGCAGGTGGGTGCCTCCCGGCGTGGGGCTTCCTGGGGGTGGGGCTTCCTGGGGAGCGTGGGGAGGGAGCTTCCACAGCAATAAGAACAACACACTGCAGAAAAGGTAGAAGGAGGAGGACTGGCAGCACAAAGAGAAATTAACTCTTGCCCAAGTAAAAATAGGACTCGGTCTATTTGATAAATCCTTTCAAACGTTTCCCCCTTCGACGTATACTCACACATACACCCAAGTAAACTAGTTGCTTCTTTTCTTTCTTTGGAACCTGAAAACACGGTCACTCATCATGCCTTGGGTGTTTATCCTAAGCCATCAATGAGGTTTAGTGACATCGTTTTATTCGATTGCATGCGTTCCTCTATTACTAAGAAGGGGTTACATTTGCAAATATATATACATTCTGGTTACAACACTAAATAATGAGGAAAACTGCAGTTTATAAAATGCAGTCATTCCACGCCACATTTCATTTTGGAAGAGGGAGGGCTACAGTCGACTTTGAACAATTACCAAATTGTCAATGGAATTCAATAAATGTTGTTTAAAAAAACTAATTATTTGTTACAATAACCAGCTACTATTGCCACTTTGTATTTGGGGGTTTGTAAACTACTTCCATTTGAAATGTAATTGATTCCATTTTTATCATTTGTTCAAGTTTATGTGGTTGTTCTCATCCTAAGAGATGATAACATCTATTTTCAGCAAATTATACATTATAATTCCTCATTCAAAAGCCGTAACAGAAAACAAAATGCTAATTCATGCTGTAAACGAAACTACAGAATCATAATCACTCATTGTTAACATTAGGGACTAAACTGCTACTGGAAATAATAAATTGGAGCAAAATGTGGTAGAGGTTGTTGGTGAGAGTTTTCTCTCTTTTTCTTTGTGTCTCTTCTTCCTGTTTTGTTTTGTTGTTACACAACTAACACACTTTCTGATATGCTTCCAGGCAAGACATTACATGGATGTTTTGTATTCTCCCAGATACAAACCAAACGTTCCCTTCTGTCCCTTAGCTATTACCTGAAGTTCCATACTTCAAATGTACGGGAAGAAGATGTGCTCACAAAGCAATGAGAAGTACACGCAAAAGAGGGGACGCATGTTAGAACTGCACACCTGCTTTTCTACATTTCACTAAGCTTCCAAACCTATGCTTCCCTTTACTACAGCGATCAGCAACCCTCCTTTCTTCCCTATTCCTCACCCCCATGCCTCTCCTGTATGAAGATCCCTCTGCAACAATCCTTCCCCCATGGCAAACTTCCCCTCTGCATCAGGGACTATGCGAAATTTAAAAACAAAGAGTAATCCGGTAGCTGTAACAAATCAGGTCAATTCTGATTAAGAAAAAAAAATAAGAGGCGGGGGGTCTCTGTTACCATATTCCAGATATCCTGTTTTCCTTCAATAGCTATGCTTAATTGAAAAGACAGTAGCATCACCTAATGGTATTTCACCTTTCCTTAAAAAAAAATAAAAAATAATCTAAAAGAAAATACTTAAATATAATTATTATATCAAAAATGTGAATTCTTTGAACGGACCAAAAAGTCACACTGCCTTCTAGAGTAAATCACTTTTCTGCTGCCCTTTTATTTAATGCTGTCTGCTGCCCACATTTACCTATTCACTGGCAAAGTGTGATCATTGATTTCCTATGGTCTCTCTGGAAGGAAGTTCTGCTTCCTTGATGATGACTACAAAGGGTAGGTGACCCCATTCTCATTCCAATGCAAACCCTGCACTTTTACATTTCCACTAAGGCCAAAGGAATGTGAAAACAGCAAGAAACTCTGTCCCCTCCTAGAGACTGCCTTGCTGTAACTACTGACATTTAATGTCTTCCCTCCCCCTTCCACCACTATATTTTGGAAGATCACAGTATCAGGGATGAACCACTAAGAGGCATTAGTTCATGATGGACATAAATGTTAGATGCGTGATTCAATGTAAAAGACACCAGTGACAACATAGCCACGCTGAAAAAGGTAAGTTCAGGACTAAATGACAAACATAACCATATACAGGGCGAAGCCAACATGATGTGGGTCTGCTTACAAAATAAGAGTAAGTTTATGCAAAAAATACATGTATTTCACACACACACACCTACACACACATATATATACACATATAGGATAGGGATCTGAGTGGGGTTTTTTTTAAAGATTTTATCTATTTATTTGACAAGGAGAAACACAGCTAGAGAGGGAACACAAGCAGGGGGAGTGAGAGAGGGAGAAGCAAGCTTCCGGCCAAGCAGGGAGCCTGATGTGGGGCTCCATCCCTGGACTCCAGGATCATGACCTGAGCCAAAGGCAGACGCTTAACGACTGAGCCACCCAGGCACCCCCATCTGAGTGATTATTTATAAAATTATTCTATTCATGAATCTTAAAATTCCATTTTTTCTGTAGAGTGTTATTTTACTGATACTCACATACATTTGTAATGGGCCCTCTACGAAGTCATAATTATTTGAGGTTGGAAGCTGGCGATCTAAAGTTCCCTGTCTATCTCTAAAACTGGATCAAGGGTGCCTGGGTGGCTCAGTTGGTTAAGCGACTGCCTTCAGCTCAGGTCAGGATCCTGGAGTCTCAGGATCAAATCCCACATTCGGTTCCCTGCTCAGAGGGGAGTCTGCTTCTTCCTCTGACCTTCCCCTCCACCCACTCACCCCTCGCCCTGCTCTCTCTTGTTCTCTCTCTTTCAAATAAAGAAACAAAATCTTTAAAAATAAAATAAAATAAAACTGGATCAACCATCCATTCAAACGAAAAAGAACGGTAAACTCAAACATTAAGTCCATCACCTAGAAAAAATAAAAACATCAGGTAGTTATGGTTGATTTTGCTGAAACAGAAGAATTCACCTCATTTACCAAAGACAATTTTATTTGGTTATGTTAATAACCGGGGGGGAAAAGGGCAAAGGAAGGAGATCTTTCCTATTTCATGAAACTGGCAAATGAAGGACAACATCACAAACTTGCTGGAAATGTACATGTGGCCACCTGATGTGTTTACACTGCACCGGAGAGGAAGAAGTGTCAAAAGTAACAACTGGCTGGCTCTGGGCTCTGGGCTCTGAGACCAGACCGCCTGGGGGGGATCCCTACCTACCTCTTACCCCTACCTAGCACTGATACCTTAGACAACATAACATATTTAACTCTCTGAGCCTTATCTCCTTTATCTGTAAAATGGGAATAATAATAAAAGTACCTAATTCATATATTGTTTTAGAGATGAAATTAGTCAAATACATATAAAGTGTTTGGAACAGCATCAGTTAACAGTAGCTTTCATCACTGTTGTTTGGTTCCTAAGTTTTAGGTTAATAGAATTTTACAAAGAAAAGCAAACAATATTTCCAAGCTGGTGCCTTAGGAAAGCTAGACTTATTGGAAGGCCCACAAGGAACCCATGATATTACAAGTCTCTTTTGCTTTTCTATCTACCTAGGAGAACCCCAATGTTGGAAAAACGGGGGTCAGGTGAGCTAGATTTATAAGTAGGTTTCTAAAAAGTATTTAAGGTAAATACATAGAAACACACCTAAAATGATTTTGCAGTTCATCTGTACATCTTCAAGGAAATAAAAATATTTAAAATGCACAGAAATCCAGTTTATATTTTCTTGAACTTAAAGATAGTGCTTTTCTAACAACCTTGTAAATGCAGGACATTCCCAGGTCTTGGCTCATCGCCGTGAATCCAAACACTGTTACTACTTTAAGAATTATGAAATACCCAGAGAAGAGGGGAAAAAAAATACTGAGTTCTTTATAGTACTTGTACTGGATGGAGAAATGTTCCTCAGTGGGCTGCTTTCTGCTTTGGCCATCCATTACCATGGAAGTTGTGCCAATAAATAAATAAATAAATAAATAAATAAATAAACAAACAAACAAATAAATAAGGCAGTAAGCAGAAGCTTTCCACAACTTACCCACATCCATTAATGATTCTGCACTGAAACTTCTATCCTGCTTGAAAAGATAGAATGAGCACAAAGAACTGCAGGTACGGCTAACAGAAGTCCAAGACTGAATTCAAAACTGTCACTGCCTACTCTAGAAAGATGATGTGTGTCCATATAAGGATGCCATTTTATATTTTGGGTCTGGAAGATGTGAGGGAATGGCAGGGGTTGGGCGGAGCTGGGGGTGGGGGAAGAAAAGTAAAAGAGCAGAGTGGAGCTTGGTGGTAGTATTTTCTCACAAACTCAGATTGAGCGAAACTGGTCAATCAGGTGAGTAAAGTCAGATGTCTGGCCTCATGGATATCCAAGCAGTGAGCTAATTGTCTCCATTTTTCACTTTCCATTGATTGATGCAATATCATACAGACCTGGTCTGCTTCGATCTGGGCTTCCATAGTGACAACTAAATAAGGTGACCCACATCCAAACCAGCAAGCAGTAATGACCACTCCACAGTCAGCATCGTGATGGAGACAGAAAAGCTCAAACATCTACAGGACAGACTTGCAGGTTGAAAAGCACAACATAAAAAGATAACGCTGGGTTTTAGAAGCTTGCACTACTGCCATCCCTAGGCGTGAAACTGTAAATTAAAGAATGGTCTGCTGTTTGCTGCACAGAGCCAAATCAGAGACACTTCATATACATACTTTAATTGGGGTTTTCATTCTAATTGAAGAAATAAATTTCACCAAAGCAGATGCTTCACACACACACACACACACACACACACATGCACACACGCACGCACACTCACACTGTGGTATGTTTTGCACTTTGGCAAGTGGGTGCAAAATATCTGCAGCATGGTCTCTTCAGATATAAGATGGAATTTCCCAGTTTTTAAATGGTAACAGATGCAGTTTCGGCTCTTGTACACATTGGGCTCTCTCCAAAAAAGATCACCCCAATTCCCCCTCCCTCAGCCTTGGTGATAAAATGCCACAGAAAGAAAACTAAAAAACTTTGCAGTTAATGATGATTCGCGGCTGGTTTGGGGGGGTTCTGTTTTAGGGTTCAGCAACGAACAAATGCCCCGGTTCTCTCCAAATTTCTAGATTTCTATATAAAGAACCCCCATCCTCATTATTTTTTTTCACTGGCTTGTTTATAACCAGAGGTGTCATAATCATGTTTCTTGTGAAAATGAAAGCAAATCAAAATGCCTTGTGATTCCAGGAAAACAGGTTCTTAGGGAGACATGCCTGCCTGCTATTGATGTTGTAAAAAGGCTCCTTTTACATGGCATTAGATGTTGAGAGCACATCATATTGATCTAGAAATAAAAAGCTTGATTTTTTTTTTAGTACAGTCAACCTTTACCTTCATAAGCACTTTATAACACTAGGAAGATGGTTTTATTTTTAATTGAGGTAGAGTAAACAAATTATACTTGAAGAGCATTGCTATTTTTAGGGAATGGAAGATTTGTAAGCTTTTTGGCAGCAATTCAGGTAAAAATCATGAATAAGTCTCACTCTTTCAAATTTGGCCCAGGCCTTTCCATATAGTAGCCCTGCCTGAGTCCAAGATGAGATTTAGTGTTGCCTTTGTTTTATCTTTTTTCAGCGAAGGAGCAGTTGGGAGCAGGTTTCTCAGTCCTGTGCCCAGGCTGAAACGCTGAAAATTGAACTGCGGAGCACTAGGAACCTAGGTCCTTAAGCACATACATTCTTCATCCCTGAAAATGGTGAGCCGGCCGCGCTGGAAACCGCAAATCCTGGCAAGAAGCACTGTCTGGCTGCGTTCCCCACCAAGGATTAAAGCTTCCGTAGCACTTGAGGGCACCTTAGTCTAATGACGTACATCTCTCATTTGTTTCTGTACTTTATCGTAAAGTTCATACCGCACCACTGGAAGGAGAGATCAATATTTCAAATAATCTCCCTTTCCCCCACCATACAATTCCACCGCACCGAGAGTAGCGCGCCACCCAATACCAGCCTGCGAGCGAATCATCGCCAGAGCAGCCCCAGCTGCTTTATCAGAAATTCTTTCCGATTTTCTTAGCAACACGAGTCTCCCTTTCTAGAAGAGAAATCTTGCCTTTTGGGGAAGAGCTTTTCCAAATCAAGTTAAACTAACTTTACCCGAGGAAACCGATAGTTTTCCTCTTTTTTAAAATGCCCCCCCCCTTCCTCTGGCTCTCGGCTTCCTTTACTCCAAACCTGCGCGTCTCCCCTCCCTCTCGCCCACCTCCTTCGGTTTCCAAGGAGTTAGCACGTGATTGCCAGTATTGCAAATTCGGGCCGCGGTCCTTCGCTTTTAAACGCTCTCCAAAGACTTGTTTCCTATCTCATTCAAGATGTTGCCAAAGCTCCTACCGCTGTAAAGCTGTTATAACTGCGAGCTTCCTTCCACCCTTTCTCTTTTCAGAGGAAAACGCAGTACCCGACTTTGGCGGCCTCAAGATACAGGTCAGAGGTACGCGCCTGGAAACTTATCCCAACGCATCTGACTCCGGGACTGGGGGCGCGGCGCTGCCAAGGAATCCCCAAGTCCCGAATCCCCGCCAGGCTGGCTCTGGGTGTGCGGGTCAAGCCTTTCCTACTCATCTTGGTCCTTAAAGGCGAGCTGGGGTTCATTTCTGACTCATCGACAATCACACGCGCGCGCGCGCACGCGCGCGCGCGCGCACACACACACACACACACACACACACACACACTCTCTCTCTCTCTCCCACCTACCCACCCACACACGCACACACAGCGCGCGTACGCCCGCTCCTGGAGAGCTGCAGTTGGCCAAGCCGGAGCGGTCGTTGGCCCTCGGCTACCGGGAGCCGGCTGGGGAGGCATGCAGAGCACTGGGGGCCCGCAAGACGAGGCAGGGTGGCCTGATGAAAGCCCCCTGCACCGCCCATCGGCAGCCAGGGCAGCCCCCCACACCCCAAACCCCCTAACTCAAGCGCTAGCCCGACCACCCCGCAGTTCTTTAAGTTTCTACTCACAGCGGGGCCTCCCCTTTCCCGGCTGCCTCGCCCTCAAACCTTCACTTCACGCGCCTGGACTGCCCTCTCGCCCCACCCGCAGCTCCGCGCGGGGTGCGCTTTCCGGGGGCCGCCCAGACGCCCCCACCCGCGGCGGCGGCCGGGTAGTCTGGCCGGAGCTCGCCGCCGCCGCCCGTTGCTGCTTGCCGCGGCGGCGGGAGCTTCTCGAGGGCTCCCGGGCCGCCCTTATGTATTATTCACTCGGATGGCCGAGGCGCTTTCCCGGGAGCCCTCACCGAGACGCCAGGGCTTCGACCCGCAACTACTAGTTTGGAGATTTCCGTTTCTTAGAAACTGGGGGTGATGCGGGGGCGGCAGAGCGCATTTTGGGGTTGTTTTGCTTTGAGCTGTTGGCTTTTCAGCCTGGAGCTCACAGGAGCGCGCTGCGCCCCGGGCCCGGGAGGGAGCGCGCCAGAGCCGGCGAGTGCGGCGGGCAGCCCAGCGAGCGGCCGAGGCTGGCGGGCAGGCTGGGGAAAAGAGACGCCGCGGCGGCCGGGTGAGCCAGGCCGAACAGAGCTCTTTTCCTCGACACCCCGAACCCCCCGCCGCCCGGCTCCCCCAGCGGGCGCGCTCCGCTGGGCCCGGGAATCCCCCGCGCCCCGGAGCCCTGACCGCCCACCGAGTTGCTGCTGCCTTTCACCATTGCTCCTTCGCCTCTTCTCCGGCCCCAACTTTCCCCAGCCTGGACATGCGCGTGTACACACACACACACACACACACACACACACACACCCCTCCCCTCCCTCGACTCCAGCTCCACTTCCCCGTGTAGTTTGAAGATGACAGATGCCTGTAGACTTTCACCAAACAAGCGGTGGGGGCAGCAGACTACAACAGTTATTTAATTAAAAGGCATTTTTCCTCTCTTTCTCGCTCTGGCTCCCAGAATAGCTTTTGCACCCCTAGACCCTGAGCACACTCCTGTCTCCCCAGGTTACCGTGGCCGGCTAACACCCACCTTCTTCCACGCCCCCCCCTTCCGGCGTCTACCTCCAGCTTCCCCGGCCCCTCCACCCCGGATTCACACCGACATGCACACCTTACAGGCCGGCGGCGGGGAACATCGAGGGCACGATGCAGCCGGACTGCATTGCACAGTCATCAAAGTTAAGTGTGTGTGTTTGTGAGGTGCTTGTGCGCGCCAGGGGAAGCGCCGGGTCACGGGAGCCGGAGGATCCACTCTGCCCCCCCACCCCGCCTCCGCGGGGTCAGGGGACGCCTCCACTAGAGATTGCAGCCATTTTAGGGAAAGAGGTGGCTCCCGGCCCGGGGTGTGTGTGGAGGGGGGTGTGTGGAAGGGGAACAGCACGTCGCGGGGGACTCACAGCTCCGCAGCCCCTCGGCGCAACTGGAGGGCGGGCAGGCGCCCGGCGCACAGGGGCGCGGCGCCCGCGGCGACTTAGGGAAGGTTGCGCTCGAGTTCCCCGGTTTTGCCAGGAGTTGTTCGGGGTAACGTGCCGGCTCCTGCCTCTTTCTTGGGTTACCGCTGGGTTGGGAGGTGGTAGTGGTTGGGGGGGAGGCAGATGGGGCACCGGAGGGACGCGACCGCCCCTAGATACTGGAGAGCTAGCGCTGGGGACGGGGGGCACCTCCTCTCGCCAGTTGGCACTGACCCAGACAGTGCGACCCACTTGGGCCCCCGGCCTCCCCACCCCCTCCCAAGCCTCTGCCTCCCCGCCGAGCGCCAAGTGAGCGCGCGGCAGGGGGCACAGGGCGCGACGCCGCGGGGCCCCGAGCCACCCCTTACCTGGTTGGAAGGGGTTTCCCAGGAGGAGCCGTAGTTGTAAAAGAAGGAAGAGAAGAAGGTGTCTTCCGACAGCCCGCAGCCCGCCATGCTCTGGATGCAAATAAAAGGAGGAAAGAAAAAAAAAAAAAGCACACACACAAAAGCAACCAAAATTTTTCAAAATCAAATTAAACCAATAAGCGAAGAAGAAATTCTCTCGAAAATAAAAGGAGGGGGAAGGGAACGGCAAAGGGAACGCAAACTCTCGGCGGTGCTCGCTCTCCGGTTGAGGAGGGATGCTCGGGCTGCCGCTGCCGCCGCCGCCGCCGCCGCCGCCGCCGCCGCCGCCGCCGCCGCTGCCGCCTTCTCAAGACGGTACCTACAGAGGTTCGTCCTGACTTGGGCAGCCGCCGCCGCCGCCGCCGCCTGTGCCGGCTGCGTGTGTGCGCGCGTGTGTGTGTGCGTGTGCGTGTGTGTGGTGTGTGCGCGCAGAGCGAGAGACCGCAGGGGAAGCGAGAGGGCGAGAGAATGAGCGAGCCGGGATGGAGGGCGCAGAGGCAGAGCGGGCGGGCGGGCGTGTGCGCGCGGGGGTGCGTGCGTGTGTGTGTGCGCGCGTGTGGCTGGGTGTGCGTCTGTTTGGGGAGCTCACCGGAGAGCCGGGGCCGTCACGTGGGCGCGCTGACTCCGCCGGCTGCCGGGGACAGCCTGTACTACAGCCCCGGCCACTAAATCAGCCCGCGCCACCAGACCTTTGCAGCTCCCCCACGGCCGGCCTTGCGCGCCCCAGGACGGCAGGGGGCGCGGGTGCGGCCGCGGGCAGGTGGGCGCGAGGGGAGGGGGATAGCAGGATGCCGGTGGAGACGCACATGTCGCTCGCTACGCCCCGCACCCTACCGGCAAGCCTTCCTCCCGCCCTCTTTGAAGATTTTTTTTTTTAATTCCTAAAATTGCTTTCCCGTGCAGAGACCCTTCTTCCAGCCATGGGGAAATTATTTTCACACAGTTGCTGTGTCTCGATTCCCTGTGCCCCTCGGTTCCCGCGTGCGCGCGCGCGCGCACACACACACACACACACACACACACACACACACACACACACACATATATCCGTGGCCACCTCCTCCCATCCTAAATGCAAAAACCACTTCCTTTCGCCGGTTGCTGTAGTTAAGCTAAGTCAATGCTACATCAAACTAGGCTAGGCTGAGAAAACTGGAAAGTGGATTTAGGGGACAATACTGCCCCAGCAGGAAGAAAGGCTCTAACCTGACATTCTGTTGATTTAACAGTTTAAAACGAAAAGGGATTTTGTAGCTTTTGCACCTAAAACTCAGGCCCCTTGAGTCCCAATTCTTTAAATGGAGCTCTTAAGTCTGCTATATGGTCTAAAAATATAAACGGATATAATCTCCCCCCACCTCAAAATGGTAATTTAGGACTAAACCTTTTTCTCTATTTTAATAATTGAGTAGTCAAAAGTTTTTTTTTAATGCAAAAAGCCCTCCCTTACCTGCTCCCTGGAACGCCTTAGACAGATCTTTCTAGTGAGTAAAATTCAAATAAAATGGGCAAATCAGTGTAAGACTGTTTGAAAACAGGAAAACTTGAAACAACCTGTTATAGGCAACTTATATTGTTTTCTTGCTGAATTATTTTTCCAAATGCTGCCCATCTTTATTCAAACCAATTATGTTTTTCCAAGACTTCACACTTCCTCTTGCATATTCCCCACTTGAGGTCGAAATCCTCTGTGAAATAAACATTTCCACAGCAACCCAGTGATGTCACAAACATTGGCTCAAGATTTCAGAGGGGAAATAAAGCAGGAGAAAGGAGCTCTCTAGAAAGACAGTTTCCGTCTTCGTGCAAATAGCATCGCTCCCAAGTAGAGATTTAGAAAACATTAGATTTCTGACTAAATACCTGTTTTTGTTTTTGTTTTCTGAGATTGAATTATTTTTCAAAGCTATGTCAACCGATCTTTAAAAAAAAAAAATAGGTCATCATCCTTTTTTCTGGGTTTGTGAACGATGGTGTTTCAAATCAGTGGTCCCTAACCACACTGGCCACTACAGATTTTAATGAAGCGGAAAGGATTTTTTTCTTAAAAACTGATGTCAGAAAGAACATTGAGAGATGAAATTTAATGTACTAACTTCAGACTCAAATAATGCTGACTGACCTCACTTCAAAAATACAATAGTTTTTAAGAAGTATTAGACCCACAGAAATTCTATTCCGTTATCAAAATTAGTGCTGATCTCACCACTATTGAATAGAGGGGCTTCACCTCCATCATTCCTTCCATTGTTTCCTTTGTCTCCAGGCTTGGGGAAAGAGGGAAGCATTCTTCATGCTGTCCCCCATTTTAATCCTCCTGCAGTTTCAGTCCTATAAATCTTAAATGTAAAAAGACAGGGAAATATAAGATGAGGACCAATGCCTGGGGTTTCTTAGCTTTCCTGTCTAAATCAAGTTCCATAGATAATATTTCTACTCTAGAAATACAGAATCTTGCGTCTATAGAAATTAGTTTGTAATCTAGGGATGCCTGGGTGGCTCAGTCAATTAACTGGCTGCCTTAAGCTCAAGACATGATCCTAGGGTCTGGGCATCCAGCCCCATGTCGGGCTCCCTGCTCAGTGGGGAGTTTGCTTCTCCCTTTGCCCCTCTCCCCCTCCGTCTGTAATCTAATCTCATTTACAGTTGACCCTTGAACAATTCATGGGTTGGGGCAGATGCCGACAGAGTTGAAGATCTGGGTCTAACTTTGACTCCCCAAAAGCTTAACTACGAATAGTGAATAGCCCAATAGCATACTGTTGACTTGAAGCCTTACCAACAACATAAATAGCTGATTAACACACACTTTGCATATGTATTATGTACTGTATCCTTACAAGGAAGTAAGCTAGAGAAGAGAAATTGTTATTAAGAAAAGCATAAGGAAGAGGAAATAGATTTATAGTACTGTGCTGTATTTACTGTTTAAAATCCACATCGAAGGGGACCCATGGAGTTTGAGCCCATGTTGTGCAAGGGTCAACTGTATATTTTAATCCAATCATACATTCTGTGCCTGCGGCTGCTTATCGCTTCCCTGGCTTCAGCTTAGATCTCACTTCCACCCCACTAGAGGAAGGTAATTCTGTCTCTCTGATCCCCTTTCCTGGTTGTTGAAGGAATGGATTCATTCTTCACAACAATCCTAGAAGAATCCAGACACTTTATCCCCACTTCACAGCTGTGGAAACAGGCTCAGAGATGCTAAGAAAACTGCCCAAGATCACCCAGCTACAAAGTAGTAGGAATTGAACCCAAACTTTGAGACCCGCCCCCACCTCCCATCCAGCTCTAACCAAGCCCATCATAATACTGGTCTTATATGACTGGTTCACATAACTATCCCCAAGAAGAGAGAGCATGGTTCCTCCCTCTAACTGCCCCAGTTAGTGGTAAGTATACCTTTGTGAGATGTGTTCATTTAACACTGATGGCACGGTCATTAGCTCATCCACTCCTCATGAGGACCCTGTCAGGAAACTCTGACTATGTTTGTTTCTATGGATAAGGAGACTGAGGCTCAGACTCCCAATCTCCTTCCACCCACAGCTAAGGAAGTGAAAGGCAGAGTTGGGTCTCGAACCCAAGACTTCGGGCTCGTGACTTCTCTTTCCCTGAAAATTTATCTTTCCCATCTCCAGACACACAGGAAAACAGAGGCAGGGATCCACAGAGCAGGCCCAGGATGGGCAGAGACATGCAGGGGGGTGGGGGGAGTCAGGAACAGGTGGAAAGAATCTCCTCTGAGCAGCAAACAGGAAAACATTTGTATAAATGAAGTCTGGCCTCCAGCCACACAGTTTGGCTGCCTTCAAATCTCTAGCTCTTTCTTTTTAAACAGGGAAGGCCCAAGAATGGCCACCTGGAGAGACTTCTGATAAAATGCCTCCCTCTTTGCCCAGCTCACCCCTCTCCCAGGGCAGCCCTATCACCCTGAAAGAATTCTTCCTCAGTAGGTTTGCTCACCTGGCATGAGCACAGTAACAGGGAGGTTTGTTTGCTAGTTCCCAACAACATAAAAACAAGCCACCCCCCCCATCCCCACTGGGGCCCAGAACAGATGCAGACAACCCCTCGGGAAGCAGAGAGAGCTACAGGCTCATTGAGAAAAGATCTCCCAGCCACCTTGCCAACTTCTTGCCGTGCAGTATTCATAGGTCTGAAGATAGAAGCCCCAAACAGAAAGCTTTTGATTTCTGAATCCACTGTGGTTGGTTTTCTCAAGACAAACCAGACTTTCCTCTGCATGCATTCCTGTCATATTGCCAACTCACAATTTGTCCCACCAAATATGTGTGATGTGTGGAACTGATATCACTCCATTAATGAGAAAATCTATCTTTATTCATAACCCCCCCCCCAAGAAATCAGTTTTGCAATAATCTCCTATTGAAAATTGGTTAATAGTCCAGATGACGTTGGGGTGTGTTCCTCATTTGTAAATGAGGTACATTAACAGTCTCTACCGCCACGGGATCAGTTAGCGAAGGGCGGCTCTGCAGACGCAAGAGGCCAAATTGTTGCGAATGTGGATAAAAAATCATCATTTTGGCTAAAACTGCAGCAGGGAAACAGATGTGATACACAGAGGAAGTAGATTTCATCCAGTCTCCTTCCTTTATTAAAATAAAGTCTGCTAATTTGTCTTATTTTTAAAAGCCCTCTGAATACAAACTCACGTGTTCCTCGTAAGGCAAAGGGAAAATCAGCCTCCTTCCTGCCTTCAAGAAGTTCCCAGTCCCGACAAGAGTGGTTTGATCGACCAGTTTTTCTAGTTGCCAATTTTTCTATTAATGGTTGAAGCATTTCCACCCTCTCATCAAAATTAGAGTTGCTCAGGGGACAGAGGGAAATGAAGAAGTAGTGAGCCGAGGCAGAGGGCAGAAGAACGGTGGAGCGGTGAAAAGCGCAGAAAGGCAAGGGCGGAAGGAAGGGAAGGCACCGAGGCGACAAGAGACGATGGCAGAAAATCCCGCGGCAGGCCCTCTAGCGAGCAGGTACTGAGTGCTGGCGATATGTCCGCCATGGTGGTGGCGTAGGACAACTGTTCTTCCTTTGCGGCTTCCCTGAGACAAGATCGCAGGGTCATCTGTGGGTTTGGGCGGAGACCCTAGGAAACGCAGCAGGGAAGTCAGAGAGGTGAGAGCAAGAAGTGGAGGAGGCGTGATGGGGGCTCCTGGGGGCAACTGGAACTCAGTACCGCTTGGGAACCCCTTGGAACAGTGGCCGGTGCACCTGTCCTTGTCGTCACCCATTCAAGGGCAAGGGGGGTGGGGCCTGGGTATTGAGCCTCCGGCTCCCAGCTGAAGGCTGTTGCCCTCTGTTGCTAACCCCCCCGCCTGTAGGACCTGCAGCAGACACAGAGCCTGGTGGTCACAGAGAATCCACAGGCAGAGCCCGAGGTGAGGATCTGGGGCCACATGGTTCAGGGCTGTGGGGATATGGGGGGGCACCAAGAGCATCTGCTCCCCAAACATTAACTCATTTCATTTTACAAAAACCTTGTGTTTGGGAACTATTATATTTCCAGCTTTCCCCCAGAGAACACAGCCTAGGAGAGTAAGAAATGGCATCTGTTGTTTTTACCCTGTTACCACCAGCTCTTTCTTCCAGAAACAGCCCCCTGCTTTTCCTTGTAGAAGCATTCCCTCCCCCATCTCTGACCTAACTGCCTCACTCCAGATATGTGACTATGACCCAAGCTGTCCTGTTAAGAGATCACCCTCAGATTGTCCCAGGAGCTGTAGGGCAAGAGGTGTGCGCTTTCTGCTGGGAGGGCAAAGCCAGGAAGATGTAAGCCTGGAGCTCTTCCAGGCCATGTTCCTCCCACAAGAATGAACCCAACTGCTTGAGAATGAAGCCAGCCCAGAGGAAAGCCAGCTTGGAGATCCAGCCCTGACAGGAAGCACCACAGGTTCCCAATGTACATCTTTTGAGCGACTGGATCCAGCCCAACCTGAAGCTAGACACTTCCCTGGACTTTCCAAGTTCATAAGCCAATAAACTCCTCTTGAATGATAAGCCAGTTTGAGCTAAATTCATAGAAGTTAAGCAACTTGGCCAAGATCACACATCTAATGAGTGTGGAAGTAACACTGAAACCCAAGTAACCTCAATTGCATATGGCGCTACTGCTCATGTTCTGAACCAGCATGCTCTAGAGAGGCAGAGCAGAGCTCACAGCCACATCATCCTTCTAGCTGCTTGGCCTTCACTTGGAGCCTCGTCCCTTCCAGAAGCACTGCCGACTTGTTTAAGAGGATAAGGGAGCAGGGTGCATCTCAGTTTTATTTGAACTGTTTGTCCCATCAAATCATAAAAAGTGCAGCCATGTCATAATGATGGTCACTTAAAGAAAGTCTGGAGTCGAGGTGAAAGAAAGTTTTAAAAGAAAAGAAATGGGGAATCGAGGCCTTCAGGTTTTTGTCGGTGGTGGGTTTTGTTTTGTTTTGTTTTGTTTTGCTTTTGAGTCTTGAAGAGTCAATCAGCAGATATTTATGGACAAGTGTTTTAGTCAAGACTTGTGGTTGCAAGTGACAAAAACCCCATTTCCCTGGCTAAAGCAAAAGAGAGAGCACACGCGCAGAAGTGTGTGTGTTTTGTAGACTTGCCCAACTGAAGAGACCAAAGGTAGCACTGTCTTCAGGCGATGCTGGATCTGTGCTAGAGCCAAACAAATCAACTGTTTCTTGGTTTTGCTTGTCCTTTCATTGCCCTCTTTCTCTGTCTTACACAGAGCCTCCAGCAGCACCTGGCTTACCTCTTTCCTTCTTATAAGTGGTTCTAAGAGAGTAGACAGATGCCCCCTTCTCTCAACAGTCCCAGCAAAACCCCTGAGATTGCAAATCACTGGCTTGGATGGGGTCCTGTATCATCTTTCCACAAGCCAGTGGGACACAATGCTGTGACCGACCGGACTTGAGTCACGCGCCTGTCCTCAGCTCTGTCGCTGGAACCACCACTACCAAAGCATGTAGACTGTGAGGCTCGAGAAGATGCGGTTCTTCAGAGGAAAATTGGGGCACAATCTGGTAATCTCCTATTTCTGGAAGAAGAATGATTGGCCGTCACGCAGGCAAAAATGGCTGTAATCCACCCTGATGGACATTACAGGGGACGTCCAACCTCTCCCTCATCTTTAAAGAGTTCATACCCTGTTCAGAGAAGAGTAACACCACACAGAGAACAACAAAGAAGATATATAATAATGAATGAAAGTAATTGCAGATTCTTACTCCCAGGCAACCGAACTCAATACTTTAAGCAGACAAGTCTGAGGTAACTTATATAATTACTGGGATGCGCCAGAGAATTGGGTTTGGATGCCACAAATAGGAACAAAGCAGCCAGAAAAAGAAGCTGCATGACGGTAGGGAGTGGACACCAGGAACTCTACCACCCGCTGCCCTGGAAAAACAAGAAGACTTTGCCACCTTGTTGGCCGGAAGATCTGATCTCCTGCTTAGAGGCCACCATACCTTACCTTGCTCCCTTCTGTCCATCAGTCTCCAGCGCCGTGTTTGCTTGGGGGCACCTCAGTCAAGTGCATGACCTGACCTGAAAAGACATCTGGGAAATGTAGTTTTCAGCTTTCTGGCCTCAAAGTGCCGAAGGGTCAAGTAAGAGGTGTCGCAAGGGATAGCGAGTTCATTTACAGGATCAGCCATAGAGTAGATTATAGGAGTTCCATGGGAGAGAAGACCATAAAGAATGGACTCAAGATCGGACCAAGCTGTCACACTGGTTTATCTGACTGACTTGGTTCTGACATTTACTGAAAACTCAGAGGCTCTAGATGCTCGGGGGTAGGATGTCCCCAGAAGCCTGGACACTGAGCCCACCTGGGGCCCCAGATCGGTAGGGCCATTTGTAGCCTGGATGGCATATTGTGTTTGTCAGAGCCAATCAGGAGGAGTCTGGACCCTGTCTCGGGAAGAATAACCTTGACACCTCCCTCCCCTTCAACACCCACAAGCAGAGTCTCTTTGACTTAAATACTTCCTCCACTCTGACTCCATCCTCCTAGACCAGGCCACTTTTCACTTTCCTCTCTGGCCAGGACCTTAGAGTAGACTCCTGACAGGTCTGTTTGCATCCATTCTTGACCCCTATTATCAGCCATCCTTCACCCTGCAAATGGGATAATCTTTCCAAAGCAAAATCTAATCATGGCTTCCCTTCAGTGGCCTCCATTGCTCCTTGGCTTAAAGCCCAAATCCCTTAAAACCAACCCTCCAAATTCCTCCAATCTAGCCACCCACACCTGACCCAAGTCTGGCACAGATATCTGTGATCACACGTGGCCTAAAAAGCCACGAGACCCCTCATGACCAACTCCTACCACGCACCCCTCTGATCTCATCACAAGTAACTTTCTCCTCTGCCCCTTCTCCCGGGTCTCTCAGCCAACACGCTGATATTCCACACACGTCACCTTCTTCCACATGAGTATCCCTTTGCCCCTGTTGTTCCATGTGCCTGCTTGGAGTGCCTTCTCTATCCTTCCTGCCTGGCAAAGACCTTCTCCAAATCGAGCTTGGGTGTCGACTTCTTTGGAGAAAGGCCTCCTCATAACAACCCCAGAGGAAACTCCCCACTTCTCTCTCCTCCCTGGTTCTACCATTCCTATGGTCCATTCCCCACAAATCCGGTCTTATGGTCTTATTCACTTTGATTTTCCCCACCTAGCGCAGGACCTACTTGATAAAAGTTGACTGAACAAGACAGAATAAACTTAAAAAAAAAAAAAAAAAAAAAAAAAAAAAAACCCCCAAAAAAAAAAAAAAAAAAAAAAAAAAAAAAAAAAGCAATCCCCTACACAGAAAACAGTAATAAAGAAAATATGTTCTACCACCACCTTGAGACCTCAATTAACGTGCTTTTCTCCTCTCAAATCCTTGCTTCCAAGCAAACAGAACCTGACAGCCTGAATTAAATCATTTATCTTTCTAGTTCTCTGCCTTGGCTCTAACAGTAGTGGAAAAGCCCTGATATTTCATAAGAAACTGGAAAAACAAAAGCTGCAGCCCGGCACCTTGACTTTATCTGGTTGTGCAACCCACATACGCACACAGGAGAAATGCTCATCTCCGATCTTTCTTTTCCCTAGGCAGAGTGAAACGCCAGATTACTATCTTGGATCATTTCATTTGCTCACATAAACCCTAAAGAGGCTGAGTCTCGGTCTGTGTGTGTGTATGTGTGTGTGTGTGTGTGAGAGAGAGAGAGAGAGAGCACGTGTGGCTGTGCGCGCACGTGTGTTTGCGTGTGCACAGGCACCAGCCACGTTACTCAACTCCATACATGAATTACACAAACAGCCTTATCAGAGAAGAACACAGCCAGAAATGCACAAGTCTCCTGCAAAATGTTATGTTCCGGTTCCTTCTGATCCACTGTGTTGCCTTCTGCTGTACAGTGACCTATGGGTTTTATGCAGGGGCTGGTGAGGAAACAAAAAGACTATTTCCACCCTGCCCCATATAATTAAATACCTAGATGAAGTTTTCTCCAGTTCTGCATTCACAGCCAGACCATGCTTGTTTGCATTCCATCATCATATATAAACACCCACAGGCTAGGATAATTTACCTTTGCTGTTCTGTCCTCGGACCCTTAACTCGGGGCCTTCCAAATGGCATTTAAGCATATTAGAAAGGCCTCTGGTTATGAAGCCTGCAGTGTTTGTTTTTCTTTAAATAACAAAAAATATCCTAGTTACAGTCCGCTGTCTGGAAACGGGTAATGTGGACATAAACACTCCGTAGATCACCCGTACGCGGGCTCTACAGATTCAAAGCTCTTTTCCTCTTCAAACCTCCATCTCCGGGCAGCCGAGCAGTCACTACGACCATGGTCCGGAGGCGGCTTCCACGGGTGGCCCCTGCTGAGCTCTGGACAGGGAGATCACAGCAAGCAGCGAGGAGGATGACCAGGCTCCAGAGAGGCGGGAGGTGGGGACAGCTGGGGGGGGGGAGGACCCCACAAGGGGCACAGTGGTTAGACCAGACTCTGCCCCCAAGTGTCACCAGGCACACGGACCACCTGGGGATCTCATTATAATGCAGCTTCTGCCTGGCTGAGGTGGGGCCAGGGCCAGAGAGAGTCTGCATTTCCTAGCAGGCTCCTGGGTGATGGGGATGCCTCAGGCCCAGCGCCCACGACTCAAGTTAAGGAGGTTTTAGGTCTCAGGCTCCGAGTTAGATAGGCTGCCTCTTGGGAAACTGGGCGCTCTTGGACAAATTACCTGGCCTCTCTGGGCCCTGGATTCCTAATCTGCGTAAGTGAGTGAGAACACCTATCAGGCAGGTCTGCCGAGAGGCTTAAATTGTGTGATTTGTGCGAGGGGCTGAGTATAAGCCGTGAAGAGTTATAAAAGCATCTGGTAAGTGTTACTTACTGTTACCGGGCCCAAGGGCCTTCTGTACCGAAGTAGGATGGTGACAGAGTCGAAACCACAGAGCCCACTTCCCTCACTCCCTGGAAAGGGTACCTGTTTTATTATTTCACTCTTTTTTTTTTTTTGCAATGAATGACTTTCTTGGTATTATTCTGTTATTACACCAAGTAACATATATTTGTTTAAAGAAAGGGAGAAGGAGGAAGGAAGGAAGGAAAGAACAAAATAAAATAAGAAAAACCATTCAGTACCAGAGACATCAGGTGGCTTTTTGGTCTCGAGACCTCCAGTCATAGATACACACTCATCAGAAACAATGGAATGACACGGTACATATTTTCTAATACTTTATTTTCACTTGACACGTCACAATAACAATGGGAACAATACAGAAATAAACAAAGATAGTAGCTCCTCTTCATGAGGCTCTTCCTGTGGGCCAAACACCCCTCTCACACAGCGTGTGCCCTCGCTCATTAATTTTCACAGACTCTCCAGTTCTTTTACAGATGAGGACACTGAGGCCCAGAGTGTGTAGTTTACCCAAGATCACACAGCCAGTCAACAGGGAGCTCAAGTGGGAAACCAGGCAGCCTGAACGCACATCTTGGGCCTGTTAATTTTCTTTTTCTTTTTTTTTTCTTTTCTTTTTTAAGATTTTATTTATTTATTTGACAAAGAGAGAGATCACAAGTAGGCAGAGAGGCAGGCAGAGAGAGAGGAGGAAGCAGGCTCCCTGCTGAGCAGAGAGCCTGATGTGGGCCTCGATCCCAGGACCCTGAGATCATGACCTGAGCCGAAGGCAGAGGCTTTAACCCACTGAGCCACCCAGGCGCCCAGGTCTATTAATTTTCATATGCTGTGCCCTTCACAGGTTCATGCTGAGACGCTATCTGATCGCCTGGTATTTTTCCCACTACTGCATCAGAATATCTGTCCACGCCATTTGGGGTGGCTCTGTAGTGTTCTGCTATTATTATGTCCATTTCACAGATGAGAAAGGCGAGGCTTGAGGGCACTGCAGACTGGCAGACAGTAAGGGGAGCAGCCACACCTGCCTGGGAGCCTGGGCGCTGTGCCCCCAACGGCAGTCCCTCAAGAGCCAACAGGGAGCACCCTGTCGCCACATGCGTGGACTTGCTGGTCCGCATGGAGATCGGAGACCAGCACGATTCTTACCGCGGTGGAACCTGCCGCCCGGCGGGGGCAGCCATACGGTAAAATAAGTAAGCAGATGCGTGAACGGGATGAGCTGAGGTTTCAATAAGTGCCAGAAAGCCAGTCCTTGCCTGATCGGAAGAATGGAAGCGGCAGTGAGAATTTAAAAAGACTGAGGAGGTGAGATTGGAGGCGATTCCCCCTATGACAAGGAGGAGGGAGTCCCACTGTAATCCCATTGGATTCATGTAGATCTCTTCACACAAAATAAAATAAACCCTAGGGAAGGGGACCCCGAAGTATGTCTACAAAGTTCTCATAGAGAACACATGAGAAAGAGGCCAGAGAGGGGAGGGCAGGGTCTGGAGTCGGAGGCTGGAGTGGCCGGGTGATCCTGGCCCTGCCCTCTGTGTGGCCTGAGACAGAGCTCAGTCACCTGGTCAGCAGAGTGAGCTTGTGGAGCTCCCCTTCGGGCAAGGCCGCTGGGAACAAGAAATGGAATGACCACACACGGGACGTGCCCATGGGGGACACGGAGGGGCCCCGGAGCCTCACTGCTATTGCTGACAGTGTGCTCAAGGGTTTAGTGGGCCTGGCTTCTGCAAGGTCAGACCCATATACTCCAACACCTGTTACTCCACGGTGGCGTAAGGAGATGCCGGAGGCCTCCCAAACCACATGGCCTCGGGAGCCAGCATCACCGGGATGAAGACCCAGATGATACTCTGCACATCATTTGCTAAATCTCACCTCCAGCTTCTCCTTTACTCTGTGTCCTCTGCTAACCTGAGGGAGAGGCCACCGGCCCACCCCAATCATCCTTGACTTCTGTCCACGCTCACGTGGCGCCACAGTTGAGGGAGAGGGCCTGGGGGGTGGGGCGACAACAAAGAGACCGTCTTTGTTCATGACCATAAACCTACTGACATCGTTCCCACCATGTGGGGGGTACCGAGCTAAGCACTTACACCCACCGTCTAACCCCGCCCCCTCCCGTTCTCTCCATTTTACGGATGCGGGGACTGAGGATCTGAAAGGCTTAAGGAGCTGGGCCAAGGTCACGAAGCGGGTAGGCAGCTAGCTCCGTGCCAGGCCCTTTTTATATCCCAAGCTCATCCTTTTCCATCTCAGGGAGCACTCCCTCTCCTGTTTCATCCTGCTTAGTTGCCCCCTCGTCTCCTTGGTGAGATGTCCAAAAATGGGCTCCCCAAGCTCTGTCTTCTCCCTCCTGGCATCTGTCCCTGCTCCAACGGCACAGTTGTCCGTGCAATCACTGACATTCTCTATAAAATAGGGGTTAAGGGTACAGCTCAGGCATGGGGTCCCTGGGACCGAATTAAGTGCCACGTCTTTCCAGTAGAGCGACTTCAGGCAGGTTCCCCAGCCTCTCTCCACCTGTTTCCTCGTCTGCCACCTGGGAGACATGCTGATAATGACCTCCTGGGGATGGTGACTGGTGACCAGGACAAGGGAGGAGACCAGTGTTGCTAATGTGCCTGGGGCAATGCTGGGCCGGGAGCACATGACACCTGCGGGGAGTGGCCCGAAGGCTGAGCCCCTCACACCGTGCCCTGCACCAGGCCAGGACTGTGTCCAGCAGCACAACTGACAGAGGAGGCGTGCCCCAAGTACCTGGAGAACTCAGTGCTCAGCACCCCCACCTCAAGGTCGTTGGGTAGCTGCATGCATCTGGTTAAGAGGCCAAGTTTAGACTGGTCCGAATCCTGTGCTCATTACACTCCCCCATTCCTCTGGCCGTGGGCTCTTTCCTCCCCATCTGTGGGGTAAACACCCACGGTCGGGGTGGGAGAGGCGGCATGGGGGTCACAGAAGCTTAGGAGGAAACATTTGACGCCAGGTGGGCGCATCTTTACACCTTCCCTCCACAGGCAGCACAGGGGCCTGCAGTCACCTGGCAGCAGAGGGGCTGAAGGGCACTCCTGGGAGGGGGCGAGAGGGCACCAGTGGCCAGACCTATCCGTGCCGGGTGGCGGGATCTCCCACAGGGCCTTCGGCTCCCGGGCTCAGAAGGAGGAAGATGGAGTTGGGAGAGCTCCCATCTCTCAAATGCCCTGGTGTTTTTAACTTGTTCCTTTATTTCCCCCGGGGACTTGCATGTGGCCTGGGCCTAATGATTTCCTGTGAAAGCTCTACCCGGGGTGTTTTCCTCTGTCTTTGGAGGAAGGACTATTCCAGCCAGACCGGCTCCATTCCCCTCCCTTCACCCTCTCGGACCAGACCGACCCAGCACTTTTTTTCCACTTGAATTTAAGAGCCTTGCAGACACAAAGATCCTTTTAGCTTTTAACATATTTAATAATTTATTATTTATCTGATATTTTTGTAAATGTGTCCCTCAGATCGGGCCTTCGCATCTCCAGTTTCCAATTTGCACCTACCTGACATGGCTTCTGTTAGCGCCCATTGATGCTCCTAAGGCCGGGCTTCCTGTTTTAACACTTCTTTATAGCCCTAATGAACTTCCATGCTTCATTTACTCAAGAAGACAGCTCTCGCCCCCTTTTACATTTTTCTGCTCACAGGCATACAAATCACATGTGTCACTAATACAGTGTTGGTTTTCCTGGCGTTGGTGCTTTTTTTAAACATGTTTGCCCTTCAGCTCGCTATTAACTAGTTTCTTCCTACTTTGAAAAACTTGCTCTTTTAAATTTCATCATTCAGTTTTTTCCTCGGGGATTTTACCCTTTATTAAGAAGTCAAAACCAATTTTGGAGCAATCACAGATACCAAATAGTCTCATGAATCTTTTGTATCCTTCACAGCTCCTGGCATAGGGGTGGGCACATGGCAGGCACACAATAAACACGCGTGGCTGCCGAGGTGGCCCAGGAGCACCTGGGAGCCAGGGAGGGGAGCTGGTGAGGCGTGCGGGTGTGAGCCCAGACTGCCGCCGCTGAGTCCTGCTTCTAGCCCACGGGAGCTGCATGGCCTCGAGCACGTTCCTCGGATGCTCTGGGCCTCGGCTTCCTGAGCTCTCAAATGGGAAGGACAGTCATTCTACCACCTTCCAAGGCTTCTTGCAAGAAAGAAATAAGTAAAACACTTAAGATGCCTCCTGAAAAAGTTCTCAGTGAACAATTGTCACTGGCTGCTTACTATTTGCAAGACTTTTAATATTCGAGATTATCTTCGACCAAAGAATCCGGCGAATCCTGCTCCTCCCAGTTCAGAGCCACACGGGATAAAGGTAGTAAGAGCTTGTCCTTGGTTGACTACACAAGCACTCAGCTGTGTGCCAAGGATCCATCCGTGTGTCCCAGTGTCACCCTGTCACTTCTTGGTGACCTCAAGGACAGCATCTGTAAAATGGGGATGGTACCATCTCTGTTCTAAAATCTGTCATCTTCATTTAAGTAATTTCTTGACTCATTAGTCTAAAGCAAACTGCCCACACGCCTGGTCAGAACAGTTGCTAACAAACCACCAGAAGCCAGCTGGTCTTCAGTAAGGATGGGGACGCAGATGGCAGGGGCAGAAATGACCACTAGGGGGCGAGTGCGTTCATCTATAGCTCCCAGTGGTGCGTGGGTCCCAGAACTGGGGAAAGTGAGAGCTAGCACAGGCAGGGCACCTGCTCTAGCCCCATCTCCCTGCACACTACTGCTTGTAATCTTTCCACCGCCTCAACGCAAGAAATTGTATTAACTCCATATTAGACCTGAGGCATCTGAGCCTAGCCTGACTAGGACCACAGAGCTAAGAGGAAAAACTGAAGGAACCTAGTTTTCTCTTACTCTACCAGGCTGGCCCCAGGATCCCAGGAGAGGGCAGCACTAAACTTTGCCTGGAGGACGAGAAGGTGTGCAGACACCTGAAACATAGACATTAACAAAATGGGGGGCGCCTGGGTGGCTCAGTCGTTGAGCGTCTGCCTTCGGCTCAGATCAAGATCCCGGAGTCCCAGGATCGAGCCCCACATCAGGCTCCCTGCTCTGCAGGAAGCCTACTTCTCTTTCTCCCCCTCCCCCTTGCTTGTGTTCTCTCTCTAGCTGTGTTTCTCTCTCTCAAATAAATAAAATCTTAAAAAAAAAAAAAAAAAAGTAACCAGGTGCATCTTCCCTCCAAAAGGAGCATAGGTTTGGGCCTACCTTTCCTAAAAACATGTTCCAGGGAACATGGTCCTGGGAAGTGCTCTTTAAAGAGTCTAGAATCACATAAGTCCACGAAATGTGGCCTTCACTTTTCTCTCTGAAATACAAAGTACACATTAATTAAAGGTTCTGAGAAGTCCTGCAGTAAAGAAACCAGTTTGACTATTTAAGCTAGTCAGCATTTCCTCAACCTATTTGACATTAGGGTTCCTCTCTATTAATGCTCACTTTGAGATACACTGGTTTTGGTAAATAAAGAACATAATGAAAGTGAAAAAAATAAGACCATCCATTCTCAAATAAGGAACTGCCACAGGTGTCTCAGGACAGAGGAAAATGCATCCAATCAAGATACCTATGGAAAGTCTGAGTTACAAAACAACAGAACCAGAACTACAAAGAAACCTAAACCTTCAGCATTCAGGCTGACCCCCAAATATAATCCAGAAGAAAAAATCAAATGGCAACCACATTTTTTCATCCCATGGGTACAAAATCTGTATTTTAGGAGTTCGTGCTCAGAGCTAAGGTCTTAAACATGGGATGCAAGTTTATTTATGAGTTGCTCTGTTCACCAACACAATCAGATGTTTTGCTGTGGCCTGACAACTGAATGACTTGGAAAAGTAGAGTCCCTGCAGCATCGGTCAGCATCCAAGACCTGGAAACATCCTAAGTGTCTATAGACAGACGAAGGGATAAAGAACATATCGTAGACACATATACACAATGGAAAAGTATTCAGACCCCACCCCCGAAAAGAAGGAAATCCTGCCATGTGTGACAACATGGATGGACCCTGAAGGCCTTATGGCAAGTGAAACAGGTCAGTCACAAAGACAACACACACAGAGGGCAACGAGCCCCGTGCACAGGGACAGATGGTTGGACCGACGGCGGCTCTGAAATCTGCCTTCTCCAGTTCAGGGAGAGGCCAGCAGAGCCGAGCGGGGCAGCAGCTCCTCCTGCACAGCTGCGGCCGGGGCAGGGCTGACCCGCAGAGACTCTTGCTTATTAGCACAGGAGCCCAGCAGCTTCTGCCCACCTCACACCTTGGGATGACACCGAATGAAATCAACGGTGGCGCTCCTGGCCAGTTGCAGTCCAGGCACAAATCCTGGGCGACCCCTTTTCATAGGTGTGGTCTAACTTCCCTTTCCTTGAACCTGAGCTGCACCTAGTGACTCGCTTGCTTGGGGAAATGCAGCAGCAATGAGGTTCAGGGACTTTTGAGTCGCAGCCCGCCCTGAAAAAGCTCACCCTGTGTTCTGGAAACACGGGGTCGTTTGCAGCCACTGCATTCGAGGTCATCTGCTGAGGAGCAGCAGATAGCCGGGACACACGCTTTTTTTGAGCTACTTTACGAGCACCAAGGTTGGTGCTTTCCACGACCTCCCGCTATCCTCATGGGAGACTGCACAGAGTGAGTATTTAATCATACAAACATGAGAACTAAGGCTTGGGCCCTGGGAAGATCATGCCGTTCACCCAAAGGAAGACAAGAAGGCTGTTTCATCTGTCTCTGATACCTTTGATGACTAGGAAAACCTTAAGGGGAAGAATCTACCCCATGTGCTAAGGATAAATAGGTAGGAGAAAAGTCCAGGGAATGGCGAGCTTATGGGGTGCAAGAGAATGCACCTCAGGTTCAGCCTAAAATAGAATACACGGTGTCAGCTATGGAGAATTTTCTTAGAAATGGGCTCGCTCTCTGGCTGCAGTTACATCACTGCTACGGGCCCAAACAGGAAAAGGGAGGGGGCGCCCGGGGGCTCCATGGGGTAAGCAGCCAACCCTGGATTTCGGCTCAGGTCGTGATCTCAAGGGTCATGGGCTTGAGCCCCAAGTGGGGGCTCCACGCTCAGCACAGAGTCTGCTTGTCCCTCTCCCTCTGCTCCTTCCCCTGCTCGCACGATCTCCAAAATACACACATACATACATAAAATCTTAAAAAAAAAAAAAAAAGAAAAAAAAGGAAGAGAAGGGAGGGAATATTTTTACAATGTTAAAAATGTTTTCCCTCTTTAAATTAGGAAAGCTAGCACACCGACTGTACCCTTGACATCTGTCGCTGAGAAACACTAACGCTATGGATTTAGCCCCTACTATGTGGCAGGCACTGCTTCAGGTGCCTCACCTGTCAGGTAACCACAGGCATGTTTCCTTACATTGAAATGGGCTTTAGAGTTTACAAACTACATTTGCCCACATGCTCATTTTATTGTGAGAGCAGATGCTTTTCCTGGGGAGCAAATGGAGCCAAATTAATCAGTGAATAATTAATATTTATCAGGCAGTACCTATGTGATGGAGAAATACAGCCCTTTCTTGCTGTCTCTTCCCTGCTGGTTTGTTTTTCTCCCTTTGCTTTCTTACTGCACCGTTTGTGCTGTAACGATCTGTATATATTTCCCTCACCGGCCTGTAAGCTTCTCTTGCACACCAGCAGCCTAAGTGCAGCATTCGGGGAGGAA
>PITA01011921.1:0-64443 GCA_004023965.1 Spilogale gracilis
TTTTTTTTTTTTTAAAGATTTTATTTATTTGACAGAGAGAAACACAGGCAGAGAGGGAACACAAGCAGGGGGAGTGAGAGAGGGAGAAGCAGGCTTCCCGCCGAGCAGGCAGCCTGATGTGGGGCTCGATCTCGCGTCTCCAGGATCATGACCTGAGCTGAAGGCAGTCGCTTAACCAACTGAGCCACCCAGGCGCCCCTCTGTATTACTTTCAAAGCCAAACTCTAACTAAAAACCTACAGAATATTTTAATATGAAAATTATCCAGGTTCTTTGTTCTTGTCAGTAGGCCTTAACTTGTCATGTGCCTTTCTTTCTCCTCATGAATGAGAAATGCAAATACAATTTAAGTTTACTTCTGCATGTTGCTTCCTTTGAACATTAGCCGACACTTTTAAGTTTGAGACAACGTCAAGTGACAGAACTCAGTGATTAGATATGCAATATGGGATGCTATTTTAGATAGAGATATTTTTAAATTTCACATTACTTATGAGGATAATATGCAGTAAGGAAAAACCAAATTATGTATGCATTGTAACATATATAAGTATCTGTCTCTGTAATTTGAAGAAACTATGGAAGGAGATAGTTACTTTATATTTTGTGATATAACTTTCATAGTTTTCAAGCCATATCACATTTTTTAACAGATTGTGGAGTTTTTATTTGTCAACTGTGGCAAGGTAAGCCTGATCCAGTTTTACCAGTTGTCCACCAATGGCCAGTATTTTTCTCTGTTTACGTAAGGTCAACTCCCAATGTCCACAGGAACACGACATTAATTTCTCTGAACAGTGTTAGTGAAAACAAGAAGGCAAATGACTTCGATTTGACAGCGATGTTTGACATGTTAGAATTCCTTTGTCCATCTGTAAACAAGCACATACATGAAAATGATTCCGCAGCCTTATTGTTTATTAATTTTTTTGTTAATCAAATCATTGATGCAACAAATGGAACTTAAAATAACACTACAAGTTTGTAAAATTTTGTGTCACTCCAGTTCTACTATTCATAAAATTCATGGT
Source organism: Spilogale gracilis (assembly GCA_004023965.1). NCBI lineage: Eukaryota > Metazoa > Chordata > Mammalia > Carnivora > Mephitidae > Spilogale > Spilogale gracilis. The sequence goes on from PITA01011921.1 coordinate 1,032, forward strand.
ACATGGTTAGATGAAAATACTGGTGATAAAAAAAATGTTTGTACAACAGTCTGTATCTGAAAAGCACGAACTGAGTGTAAAACAGTGTGCTTCTTGGTCATGCCACATTGTGGATATTTATTGCTTACAAAGAAGAGAAAAACAACAAATGTGATGTTGGCAGAGGTAGGGGGGCGGTATGGGAAAGGAAGGCAACCAACCTCCTGCACCTCTAGCAGTCCATTAGATTTACCAAAATGCTTCCTCTTCCAACTTCTGCCTGGCAGCTAAGGAATTAAGCTCTTATCTTGGTATTTGACTTACTACTTTCTCTTTGTATTATCTGGGTTCACTCTTCTTATTTATGGGACTGCTGGAGACAAAAGTAATATTCCCACCTGTCACTTAAACAGGAAGCAATTTGTTCCTTTTAACTAAAAGGACAGTTAAAAAAAAGGGAAAGGAAAGCACCTTCTCTTGGTTCAGATAGACCTGAGCCCCTGCTTGTGAGGAATAACCTTGGAGACTCTTTTATACAGAAGAACCTGCTCTTTGCTTGGACTTACTGCTTAGTGGTCAGAGGCCCATGATTTGTCTGTGGAAGGTGGTCAAGAAAGAAAACTCAAGGACCGGCTGTAGAGGTGTGCGATGGGGTGCAATGGTGCCCAGTGTCATGGTGACTCATGAATCCATATTCTCTGAACCTGTGACTCCATTCAGTTTTTGACCTTTATAGGGTGATCACTTTATAGGGTCTGCTGATGTGAGACAATGGAATGTGTAGGCTCCTCTTTTCATTCATTTTGGTGACTTTGTTATGGTTTATTCCAAGAATAAAAACATTGTTTGCTCTTTCCATCCTCTGCGCGAGGAAGGTTGATGAACGCTGCTCTCAGCTGGACTTAAGGAATCCAGGCCACTCTGGGATCGCTTGCTGCCGTTGCAGTGTTGCTTGGCTTTGCCCCTTGACATGAGCTCTACTAAGTTTCAAGTACTATTCAAAGAACATATGCGTACTGGGGACGGTATTTCCCTGTCCCACTATTCATGGCAGCATGCCATAATCCCTCTTGTTCTTAGACCCTCTCCAACGTGAAGAGCCGTCTGGATGTGCTGCTGCTAGGGGACTTTAAAGACAGATGGCAATCTATAAGTGTGTTTATATCAGCCTTAAGTTTTTGAAGTAGAACGCCTTCATTTTTTTGTCTCCAAATAAGTTTTTCATTACCGAGTTGTTCTTTTATAGGATTTTAAAATACCTTTCCTGACTTCTTTGAATAGGAAATGAGAGCTTTTCACTCACATCCCATGAGTGTGTGCATACCTGTAAATGATACTTAACCTCAGACCTATGTATAAAAACATATACAGAGTATATTTATATGGATAATTAGGAAGAATTGGCTGTTGAACAAAGTACTGCATGGGTTTCTGAGTAGCCATCTATTTTTAGTTAAGAAATAATACTGTAGCATATACAATGCCACACATGCTTTTTTTTTTTTTCTTTTTGCTTGCTTATGCAGCAAAGCAAATTTAGAATACTCAGTGCTGTGGCCATTGTTCCTATTATAGGAGAACAGAGAAAATAAACATTTGGCTAACAATAATATAAAAGAATCTAATGCTTTTTTCTGCCTCATGGGGTTTTTGAAAGCTCTTTCCTGCTTTTTTTCTTGAGCTTCCCATTGATACTATTTTGGTGAGTAATTATTTGAAGATAGAAAGGAGAGTAATACCTGTTGAAGAATTGTCTCTCAATGAGAACTGATGCCATAGGTATTAGAAAGATTCCTTTTTCCCCTATGATTTTTGAAGTTACCACCCTCCATAGATTAATAAGGACCTTTTGTCTTAGACACAATACTTGCAATTATTTGCTCAAACCAGATAACTGAACACATGCGGCAGTATTCATAGGTAGCGTGAAGATAAGGACAATGCCTTGCAGATAGGGCGCTCTAATGAGTGAAGACATTTATTAGGCTACCTTCTCATAAATTACCATTCCTCAGTTAGATGTAATCAAAAGTTTGAAGCAGGCACCAATAAGCAAAAAAAGGCAATAGTATCAAGTCCCATTTAATGTACTGCCACTGCATCAAAAATATTGCTGATCTTTTCATCAAAACCCCTTTAATAATGATATCATTCCTGTAACTCAGTGGCTCAGAAAACTTAAGTGACTTGCCTACAAAGGTAGATGGTAGTATTAAGGGGGGACAAAAAGCATGTCTATCTCAATGCAAATTCACTATTCCTCCCAATAGACATATTCATTCCTAAAGCAAACTTATGGTCTCTGTCATAACTACTGTTCTATTAAAATGTAAAAGCAGCTGCAGACAATACATGAACAAGTGAACATGACTGTCTTCCAATAAAACTTTATTGATGGACACTGAAACTTGAATTTCATATAATTTTCATGTGTCATGAAATATTATTCTTTTGGTTCTTGGGTCGTACAAAAACAGATGCAGTTGAATTTGGCCTATGGATATAGTTTATCGACCTCAGTCCTAAAGCATAAATATATGTTTTTTTGAGATCGTTTTTTATCAAGCACTTACATTATCATGTGCAAGGTATTTTACAGTGTGCTGTTAGGGAATAAAAAAGACATAGGTTCAGAAGAAAGGAGACAACTGCCACACAAATTACTAAAATACAGATTTATTGGGAGAGTTATAATCCAGTGCACTACATTGAATTTCTGATAAAGTGAGATTAATTTTTGGCTGGACTACCAAAACATTCTATGTCTTGAATGATAGGAGGGAAAGCATTCCAGGAAGAAGGATGATGTAAATCAATTCAAGATAATTTAGTTTGTAAACAAAGTTGTTTTCACGTAACTGTGGGTGAATTTCTTGCTAACAGCCCAAGATGTCTCACTCCCTGTGGGGCAGCTTCCTGGCAGGACTGAGGATGTTGCTCTAGCAGTGCTGAGTTTAGGATTGCCATGGCAGGAAGGAAGCCTGGTATTATTAGATCATTGGTTTTTTACCTTAAGGTGAAATTTGACTTTATACCTAATACTTTTGGATTTTTAGATGCGACCATTTAATTTAAGGGAAGGTTCCTGCGCCCCCCACCTCCCCGGACATTCTATGACACAAATCTGATAATGCTGCAGGATAGATTTGTCCCAGTAGCCACTGGCATACAGCTCTGCCAACCAAAATTCCCAAGTATGTGTAGTGAGTTGCATCATATACATTTATAAAATCAAAGAATCTCTCATGTAAAAAGTCCTGGAAAGACAATTTAGCTCAGACCCTCTCTGAAAAGCAAGCATATTTTCCTAAGGAAGGCACCAGTTTTGAGATGAAGATACAGAAATATTGAGTGCACAGGCAGCTAACATTACATTCCAACCTTAGAAGATTTAGACTAAAGTAAGAATTGCATGTTGGTTATGTTTTAACCAGATTCATGGTTCACGTTAATAATTTATTATGGATTTGGAGACGTTTTGCAAAGAGATCCATTTCATGGAACAGTAAAATCTGTGTAAATGCTGGCTTCTCTTAAAAGTAACTTTCTAAGCAACTTCTTTAGAAATCTGAGTAATAAAACAGCCCACCAAAAGCTCAACTTTTTTTTTTAAGTGGTTAAGGCAGCTGTTATATTCAGATGAGTCATTAAAATCCAGAAATGGGGCTTTGCTTTAGCGCTCAGAAGTTACACAAGGAATGACTGGTAGAGTGCTGTTGCTTTTAAAAGTGTTATGTCCTTGGCTTTAGTGAAGGTACTCCTGTGTAGTTCTTGTATTTTCAGTAGTCAGGAGGAAGTGGATGAATTATAGGTGACCAACATCCTGTAAATTTCTTAAACAGAAATAGCTACCTAATGATGGTGGACACCTGTGAGAACACAGTGGGTTATTTTTTTGAGATTCATTTATGCAGTCATTCAGTTAGCTTGTGTAAGTCCATATTTTTCTGTAATGAATTATGTGGCAGTTGGACATGGATATTCCAATTGGAGATAGGGTATTTGCTTGGGGTTATCTTGAGAGTGGCCAAATTCTTTTTTTTTTTTTTTTTTTTATCAGCTTTAACATTTTATAAACTAAAACCATTTGCAAAGAAGCACAGACACACACATAGTCTGATCCTAACATTAACATACCTAGTTTTCTAATATATGCAGTATGATTGGCCTGATGAGGAGGTAGAAGTGTGTGTTTAATATATTCACTATCTTCTAAAGTTTAATGACTAGGAATAAGGGAAATAGTGAAAAACAAGTAAAGCCAATATATAGTACGATTGGGATATTGTGATGAGTAGAGTACACAAGAATTGTTCTAAGACTTCTGAATAGAGAGAGATTGCTAAGTGGTGATACTGATGAAAAATCAATGAAAGAATTGAGAGCAGATTTTCTTTAGACTTCCTACATGAGGGGGTCTTCTCATATGTATCACCAGATGCTTCTCCAGAGAGGTGGAACCAAAAATGTGTATAGAGAGAACATTCAGTTTAACTCATCGTCTGCAGCCCTCAGGATCATTACTTCTTTTGTGTCAATATTAATGAAAACAATGGCATTAACATGAGTATCATCTCTCATTTAGGGGGTTTTATGTTCATTTAGAATTAGATGACTCAATACCTGTAAAATGTCTAGTACAGGGCCTGGTAAGCAGTGTCTATTTGCCTTCATATGTTGATGTTTGGGACTATGCATATGTTTAATAAGTATATATAATGAGGGATTTTGCTCCATATTATATAGAACTAAAAATCAATGTTTGGGGTTTTTTTTTCCCTTCGAAATAAAATATGTGTTCTTATTTGCCAGGGTTACCAGTGATGCATAATAGGATTTGCTCCTCTCTCCAAGCTTACAGAGAATGTAACCATTTAGCAGGTTTGGGAAGACCCTCTTGTCACTTCTACATGTTAGGACCACAGATACTCTTTCCATTTCCAACATAGACAGTTCTTTACCTTCACTGCCTAAATTGGTTTCATTCTTAAGTGAAGGAAATTAAAGAAATACTTTGCAATCATCATAAATACAATAAAAAATAATAATCTAGGACATCGAGGGCAGGGGAGCTGTATTTCTAGATCAGGGATTATCAAACTGGGAATGGAAACTCATTGATGGGTGATAATACTAATATGGTAGCTATGTCTGGCATTAAAAAAAAAGAATAGGTTAAAGGAGATTGGATGGAATAGAATAGAAAAAATGCTATGATCCAGAATATAGCAAAGATTAGTATTATTTCAAGAGACTCTTTTATCACTTGTATATGTGTTTACACACACATGCTGTGTCTATAATAAATTATGGTGAAAAATAAATTTTAGTTGTGGGTAAATGAAAAATGATGAGAGCAAATTTGAAGAATTATTTAGTAATTCAAGTTCAGGCAGCTCTGAGATGCCCCCAACCCCCATCTCATAGTTCCAGACACAGTTTTGACAATGGTAATCCTCTATCCTGCTTCCGTGGATCTCTGAACCTACTGCACAGCCCAGCTTAATATCCTTAGTGGTCTAGAAAGAAAAAAAGCAGGATCCTTGCTAGGAAGAGGGAACTAGATGGTATTTTATACATGCAGACATTTACAAACACTATGCTCTCTTCTGCTTACTGAGGTGGAGGCAAGAAACAATTACGCTCTTTTCTACTTTATGAGATTACACTGCAAAAATACTACAGAATGCAATCACCAGCTGGTATTACTTCTTAATAGCTTCTCCATTACAACTGATTTATAATAGAAATTCTTTATTGTGTAGTTATTTTTTCATAGAAACAATAGCCTTGAACTGGAGTTCAAGATGAAACATTCTTTCTAAAATACATGAAGGGAATCATGCCTGGGCCCCAAAAAGCCTTGACCCAGTGTCTTTGGTAAACAATAGAAACCATAAACATAATAATCTCTATTAACACCTTTGAGGGAAGGATGCCTAAAAAATGTTTTTAAAAGAGTTAATTAATGAAGTCTTCATTTCAATATGACTGGTGAGAACCTTGTGAATTTGCATATATCAGAGATGTCCAATGAAAGGTGGTATAATAGAAAGTGGGGAGTAGGTGGAATTTTTTTAAGCACATGAGCCCCAGATTGTATACGCCTGTCTGTATTGTGCACATGCCCACTGCATCTAACGATAGCATTGTAACTTATTTATTTATTTATTTATTTATTGTGGAGTTGCTATTAAGCCATCTAGAAAGGAAGGTGTAACTCTAGGCTGAAGGTTATAGAAGGATGTCAAGGAAGTTTAGAAGCACCTTAACTCACATTCATATGGAGACAAAACATGAATTTATTTATTTATTTATTTATAAAGATTTTATTTATTTATTTGACAGAGAGAAACATAGCTAGAGAGGGAACACAAGCAGAGGGACTGAGAGTGGGAGAAGCAGGCTTCTTGCCAAGCAGGGAGCTCGATGTGGGACTCGATCCCGGGTCTCCGGGATCATGACCTGAGCCGAAGGCAGTCGCTCAACCAACTGAGCCACCCAGGTGCCCCAAAAGATGAATTTCTTTATTTAAATAAAGAAAGCCATAAAGCATTATGGAAATATTTTACTCTACAAAGACTCCAACCCATGTGCTATGCCTTTTCCCCCTCTGCATACATTATTTCCTGCAATATAACAATGAAGTGGTTAACTATTTCATTCAATTGTTAAGAATAGTTCAAAAATCAGAAATACAGCCATTGGCCTAAAAGTATCAAAATTAAATATTGGACACCCTCAAAATTCTCCCACATTCTCTTCTTTGCTCAAGTATTGTACAAACTAAATATTGATCCAGTGAAATAGATCTAACTTTCATCAAAATATGTGATTAGTTCACTAAAGAAGAGTGCTAAAATCCAGGTATCTTAACTTTCAACATGACCATAATGTGCATATATGTTTATGGGTGTTGGTCATCTTTGTGGTCTTTTGGGTTTTTTTAGACAGGTTGCAGTGAAAGAAAAATGTAGTTTTTGCTAGAAATTTGTCTTGATTTGGAAAGGTTCTTCCAGTTCACAGGAGGATTTTTTTATTGAACATTTATTTCCAGCACCTGTAAAGCTTAAACAGTCCCTTTCAGTTTTTAATTCTCTAATTATTGCACACTGCTTCCCATGCAGTTTCTTTATTTCTGTTTATGGACAAAACGTGAAACACAGATTGAGCAAATCAGGTAGTAAACCATTAATTTAGCAAATTAAGTAATTTTTATTGCTTTCTATTGGTCTCTATTATGCTCTTATACTCCAGGTGTCTGCCATTCTCCAGCACTTTTTCTTATAATCTAATTGCTTGATAACATTTCCAGATGTGGGAAATGGATAAATTAGTTATTCCTGGTAAGCATTTTCTTTTTCTTGTTCATCTGAAGTATGCCGTATTGCCTTTTCCTTTTTTTCCTAGCATATTCGTTATAGCGCATTCAGCTGCATATGACAAAAACCCATTAGAGGTTATTTTTCTAACACGTGATGTTTGGGCTTGTGAGGTTCATGTATACACACAAACACACACACTCCCCCTCATTGTGTCTGGATGGCCATAGGGATTCCCAGCATGACCTCCTTCCTCACCTGACAATTTCTATATCAAAAAGAAAAGGAAGCAAAGTCAGCACTTCATGTTTTTTTGTCTTGTTTTGATTTTTCCTCAAAGTCAGGATAGAGACTCTTCCCTAAAATCTTTTTAGCAGGTTTTCCCTTACCTCTTGTGGTAGGTTGAATTAGGTCCCCCTCAAAACTTATATGTTGAAGTTTTAATCCCAGGTCCACAGAACATGACTTTTTTGGACATAGGGCCATTGCAGATGGGATTCGTTAAGATGAGGTCATTAGGGTGGGCCTTAGTCTATTATGACTACTATTATCCTTGTAAAAGGAAAATTTGGACACAGAGACATACAGAGAGGGAAGATGACCTGAAGGGAAATGGAGAAGGCAGCTATCTGTAAGCTCAGTGGACAGGCTTGGAGCAGATTCTTCCCTTATAGCCCCCTGAAGAAACCACACCTTCATTTGAGACTTCTAGTCTGCAGGACTGTGAGACAGTGAATGCTTGTTGAAACAACCCAGTTTGTGGTTCTCTGTTATGGCAGACCTCGCAAACTACTACACCCCTCTTTGGCTGTTACTGGTCTCCTAATCCAATCCTTCTTGTCCTCTTGTCCTACCTGCTCCACAGTCAAGAACTACAAAGAGTTCTAGGAAAGTAGTTTATCTGGTTTTTTTTCTGTGTCTCTGATGGAAGGGAGATTTCGAAGGCAACGAAAAAGAATAGTTAAGAGAGGTTGAGTGAATAACCATCAGTGTCTGCTACAACTAGTTTTTACATGCTGAATGTGTTCGGCATTCAAATATTTGTTAAAGAAATGAATTGATTGAATTCTTTATCCTCCCTTGACTTTGGGAGAATATAAATGGAAGTTTATTTTTGTCATTTCTTGTTTGTTTGGCATTTTCTAGCTTTAAGCTACCAATGCCACAAAAAAAATAAGTTGCCCCACTCTATAAAATATTACCATCTTAATTTTTCTTTTCTTTTCTTTTTTTTCTGTAGACTAGTAAAGCCTAGAATACAGATCTCATTTCAGTGGTGACATATTTTTGTATTCTCTGACCCAGTTTAGTACTCCTCGGTTTGGTTTGGATACCTTGTAAGTACATTGACTATTCCTTTTTAGCTCTACCTTCTCTTAAATTCTGCTTTAAATAGCAATGCCCACCCTAGCTCCCCTTTTGGATTTACCCTCTTCATTTCAAAATATCCTTCAGTTTTGCATCCTGTAGCTGCGATGTAAATAAGTGAGGGAAATAGGATATGCTTTCCTTTTTCCATAGCAATTTCAGAGATACTATCATGGTCTTTTAGGAATTTTATTTCTTTCAGTAAAAGTAATCCAACTCCCTGTAATGCTTTGTCTGTTTCTCTTTGTCAGCCTTCATAAAAACTGTATAGAGTATGACTATTAGAATTGATTGGCCACAGTTTGATCTTTTAGGTGACATTACCTTAGGAGCTCATAAAGCTTGTACTTACATTCAAAAGTAGTTATTCTGAGTAGCCCATGGGCATTTAGGGGCAGAAATAACACCTCAGGATTGGACTTTTGGACTTATTAGTCCTGTTCGGAAATGTTATATGCCCTTTATTTTAGGCTGTAAACGTAAAATGGAGCTTTGGAGCCAGGCTAGCATATCAAAAAAATGCCCCTGTCACAGAAAGTAAAGTTTAGCATCAATCTAAATGTTACACTGAATCCATTTCGTTAGCCAGGAGGCCCCCTTCTGTTCTCAGCCAAGCTGCTCTTTGCTGGTTATGAATATCCATGTGACTCGTCAAGGTTCTGTCCTTTTGAGGATCAAAATTCATTTTGAAGAAAATGAGACTTCAGAATCTCTTCCTTTCAAGTTTATGTTGCTAGCAAGAGAGTACAACATTATACCCCAGCATCTCTTATTTCACTCTGGTGAAGCAAGACTGAATGGTCTTTATCTCTTTTCAGAGTATGAAGAATGGACTGACCTGTCAGGTTTGATTATTAATTTGTACTTCCATTTTAGGAGGCTTTTCAATGGCTGCTGATGGTCTAAAAAAGCCTTTAGGAGCTTTAAATTTCAGAAATGGTGGGCATGTGCCTCACACGCTGGGAAGGCCAGTATTATCCGGAAATACTCAAGTTAAAATAGCAAGCTGATGGTTAATTTTGCATTTGGCCACATTTAGAACTGTGTGGTTTACAGGAAAGGGAAACACACCAAGAACAGGAGTATTAGAGTCTGATCCCAGGTCTCTCATCAAAACACACAAACAAACAAAACAAACAAATCTGTGTTGCCACATTTGGGTTATTTAACTGCTCATTTCTGCCTCATTTCTGCTAGGGAGGCCAAATAACTATAAGGTGAGAACATCAGCTCTGAATTAAACTCTTAGCTTTATCAGTCATTAGCTGTAAAAATGTGTTGGCCTTGGTGGTGCCTGGGTGGCTCAGTTGGTTAAGCGACTGCCTTCAGCTCGGGTCATGATCCTGGAGACCCGGGATCGAGCCCCACATGGGGCTCCCTGCTCTGCGGGAAGCCTGTTTCTCCCTCTCTCACTCCCCCTGCTTGTGTTCCCTCTCTGGCTGTGTTTCTCTGTGTCAAATGAGTAAAATCTTAAAAAAAGAAAAAAATGTATTGACCTTATACAGTTATTGTGAGAATTCCTTCATTCATCTTCATTCATCTTCATATCATCTATTCGATAGATAAATATAAAATATCTGCCATGTGCTAGGGGTTGGGGATACAACAATGAATTAGATTCAAATAACAAGCACCTATGTGAACATGTATAATGTCTGCATGGAGTGAGACGTGCTTTGGTACCTCTGTGAAAGGTGGAAGTGAGGGGTGGGTGGAGGGACACATAAGCTGCGAGGATGACATTTATGCAAATGAGTTCTGAATGACAAAAGGAAATTGGAGCACAAGAATAACAAGGATGCTGGGGGCTGAGCAAGAATCAGCATGGACTCCTAGGTACAGATGAGGACGGTGCTGGACCTCATAGGTAGAGGATGGGGTCAAATGCAGCCTGGGAATAAGGAAAGCAAGGCTTGTAATTTCCTTAGTACAGTGCCTGGCACATAAATGTTAGCAAATTAGCTATGACTGTAATTCTCTCAAAAGGGTGTCAGAATAAAAACGCTTCTAGTTCTTTAACACCTTCCTTTAAAATTAATAATGGTCTCTAGAGAAGAATTAAGAGTATCATTTGGGATTTGAGTTGTGTTAGAAGATGATGGAATGGACATCTGAATTTTCATTGTAGTCATTTGTAGGAAGTTTTTAAAAAGCACATCATTTTCTCTTCTTCATTGAAATCACACCCTTCTTATCTTGACCTAATTTTTCTTCTGTCAGTTTCTTTCTCCAACTTACCTGGAATTTTCAAATCTACACCATGATGTTAAGATAATATTGTTTTTAAGCCTCTCATACATCCGAGTTTGTTGGAACAATGATGCCATATCGTCTTATAAGTGAACAAAATAGATTAGACACTCAAAGTAAATCAAGAGCTATTACACCAGTGGGAAAAAATGCTATGAAAACCCCACCATATTTGTAATTATTTACAAACAGGCATTAGAATTGTTTCCAACTTTCTAAGACAGTAAACTTGATTAATGAAGCCAGTTGTCGTTTTTGTACTTATTTGTTGATTTTTAATGCAGTAAACTTACTTAGGGGAGAAATCAGAAAAAATGACAACATTGGATCTTATTGATTATGGGCATTAAGAGCTATTTCAAAATCTTTTTCTTCTGAAAGTTCTCTCTATGAAAAAAAGTAAGAACTTTTTCCTAGTGGTATTTTCCCCTCAGAGGTAAATAAAAACTGGGGACTAAAGAGGATAGCAGTCTGCTTTCTTAAGGTTGGCTCATATTGTTAAGGATTAACATTGTGGTGATGGTGCAATGGAAAAGGGTATCCAGATTTAGCTAGACTTTGAGGTTTGAGTGCACATTCCCTAGACTACTCTCATTTCTAACACCAACTGCAAGTTCTGGCTTTGAAAATTTGCTAGGGGGAGTGACAGGAGTCACTGATAGCTAATATAATCACTATTACGGTTTATTATAGGGAAAGGATACATGCTAAAATCAGTGAAAGGAAGAAACCCATAGGATAGCATCAGAACAGGTCCTAAATGCTAAGCTTTTGTTGTCCTCAGGATGAGTGAACCTCCTGGCATTGATGTGTGTTAATAAGCAAGGACTATTGCAAAACCAGGGAAACTCACCAAGCCTCAATGTCCAGAGTTTTTACTGTGGCTTCATCACATAATTAGTGACCGGTGATGGCACATGTAGCTCATGACTCAAATCTCCCACCATCAATCACAAGTTAGTCTTTCTGGTGTGGCCGGTCCCCATATCCCACACTGTCAGTTGTGGCTGGTGCCACCCTCAGATCCAGTGTGGCCGGACCCCACCCTAAACAAAGGCATTCCCATCACGAATGGCGTAGGTTACCTGCCAGAAGCTGAGGGCAAAGACGAGATGGAAGGCAAGGCTGCATTCTTTAAGTATAATAAGAGGGAGCTACTGCCTGGAATCTGGACTCAGATGTTCTAGAGTGTGTACCTTCTGCAGTGCTATGTGAGCTTGCCCCTGTCACCTAGCCACTTTTAGACCCCACGCTCCTCTTCTGGTCACTGGGAGTAATGATCTCTCTGAAGATTAAAGAACAGATATGCCCTGGTGCCACCTGCTGCTCTTTTCATTATGTCAATGGTTATTTTCAGTATCATATTATTTTATTATTATTGTTATTATGGTAAATGTTTCTTAGGAATGTTATTACTACTTGAAGTAGCCAAAATATAAGTTCGTAATTTCCGGACTTTTTGGATGCTTTTCTAACCTGTTTTCTTTGTCTAACTACTTGTGCACTTTCTTTGTCTCTTAGTCTGTTTATTTATTTATTTGCTTCAGCAGGAATTCCTCCCATTTTATTGAGCGCTCCAAGATAGGATAGTAAAGAATTTTCTTTTCTTTTTTATTCCTTTGAATTTGTTTGATTTCAGAATTGCTCTGGCAATGATTGTACAACTGAAGTGGCATAAGCATTTGTTGATTGCATTAGCTTGTTCCTTTTTAACTTCATAGCACAAAGACAGATTTTTGTTTTTGTGTATTTATGGAAATTCTCAGAAAATATTCGAGTTTTATCCTTTAAAAAGATACTTTGAAAGATACTTCCTTAGGGTCATATCCTTCTCTTCACTTGATTGGTAATAAAGTGGAAATACCATCAAAGGTTGAGTCTTTTGAATTCAGAAGAGAAAAAGAATATTGTCAATCTTCAGATTCACCTGTATAGCAGATTCTCTGAAAAGATCATGCTCAGGTATTGAACTAGTCTTGAATATAACTTCACTTCTGTAAGGATCCTGGTGACAGAAAGACCTTCTGGAATAGACGATTCACCTGTGAAAGGTGAGGAAGAGTTTATAAAATAGTAATTAGTGCAGCCTTATTTATACTTTTAAGGAATCATATTAATATGCCACTGTTTTTCAATACTAATTTTCATTGTTGCATACATGTCACTAGGTTGTCAACGGGTTTCACTGATGCTCATTAGCAAAGCATTGCCTGCAGAGCACGTTCTGTGGACAAGGGAAGCAGTACTTGTCTTTTCTTTGTCTTCTTCTTCTCTCTCTCTCTCTCTGTTTGTTTTTTTGGTTGTTTTTTTTTTTTTTTGAAAGAGCAGATACTGGTTGCTTGTTTTTCTTCTTTGATTCTAGAATGAAGCTTTTACAGTACTTTTACTTATTGTAATTGTTTATTTTGGATGTCTCCCACCCATACAGGTGAGCTTCTCTTGCAAGGTCCAGTGTTTATCAGAGAGCCCAGCAACAGTATTTTCCCTGTGGGTTCAGAGGATAAAAAAATAACTTTAAATTGTGAAGCAAGAGGCAACCCCTCACCTCATTACAGGTACAGTAACAAGTGTGCAAATCTATATTAAGAAATAACAATGTGACAATTGTGATTTTTGTTTGTTTCAGTATATTCGTGGCATCACTAAGAAAGGATACACAAAACTAGCTGTATGCCATGTTCAGCAGACCTCGTACATAAACATTTGGATCCATAGTGAATATATTTGATTATTCACTTTACAAGAACATTTGTTGATTTAAAAGAGATATGGTAGAATCTCTTAAATAAACAACGTCTATTCAGTCATTTATAGTGCAGTTTAATGTATAAACGTGTTTATGTGTAGTCATTGGAAACATATATATCCATTGTGGGGATAAAATCAGATGTTCCAAAGGTATTTAGAAATCATAGTTTAAAAAAATGCTTTCTAGCATTTAGAGTTCTTTCTCTACCATTTTACTGACTATGTGTTTGAAGATTCATTAAGTATAGAAGAATAAAACAACACTCTTACTAAAGTCATTTTAATTATTCCTAGAGAGAAATTATATTTAATTTAGTAGGTTTTTTCATGTAAAATATGTGTTTTTCAGATTACGTGAATACTTGAAAACCTTCAAACATCACAGAAAGGTATAAGGAAAAAAAGAGAAAAAATCTGAATTCCTATCACGTTAAGATAAAAATATTAATGTTTGGGGGACGATGGTAACTTATTTGGATGGATGGGTATTTACTTTTTTAAAGAACACAAGATTAACAGTTTTATTGTTAGGTGTGCTTAGGTGACCCAATTTAATGAAGAAATGAATTATAAAGAGCATATGCTGCTTTCATATAAGTGGCTACAAAAAAGTGCTTGAGGCACCTTGAAAATAATATGCTCTTTTGAATACTGTGAGCATTTGTTTCGAAAACTCTGTTTACAGTATTAGTTTCTTGGAAAACCTTTTCTATAACATGCAGAACAAGCATCTATTAATAAAATTCTAAGTGTTTAGAGTAGTCTTGTAGATTATATTGTACTTCTGTTTTCTTAATCTGTGTAAGTAATGGAAGCCAACATTACTTGCTAAATTTGGGTCAGTCTTGGGTTAGAAGGTAGACCTTTGTTTTTTTGCATCTGGAAGTAATCAAGGTCAGTCTCCTTCAACAGTATTCAAGCCGAGTTTGTTGAGCACCTGCTGGGTACTTGGAACAAAATAAACAGTGATTATGGGTTACTGGTCAGAAACAACAGAGGTGATAAAAAGTTTCCTCTCTGCCTCTTCCTCACCCTAGAGAAATAAGGAAAGTATAGCAGAAGATTAAAAACAAAAAACAAGAATCTGTACTTTATGAGATAGTTCAATTAATCACACATAAGCAGAAGCAATGTCTGAAAATATTTTCCTCTTTGGGGGAAAGATGAGCAGATCAATTTTAATAAGATATTATCCTGTAAACATTTTTCCCCAGCATTTCCATAGGACATTCTAACATTTTGCAAATTTATCCATTTGTTTCTGCCTGAAACAGAAGATTCTCCTTTTAGATATGACTGTAATATGATTGAGTCCGTATCAATGACTCACCTCTGGGTTGTTTCTCTATTGTCAGTGAAGTTGTAGTCCTAGCATTTATATTTGATGATAAATGTGTTCAGCTGAGAAATTTTTATTAGATATAGTTCAATGTTTGTAAAATTTTATTTGTAAAAATTTATGTTTGTAAAATTTTATCAAATAGCAAGAAGTCTTGAGCTCAGAAATCCAGAAATAGTCTTTTGTTGCAATCACTCCATTATATATCAGGTATTTATTGTAATTCCAGAGAGTGTGTTTTTAAGCATACTGACAACATATATAAAATGTTGATGATGAAGTCCTGCCATTTACATAGTGCTTCTTATGATTTATAATGTCCCCTGCGATGTTGTATGTTGCTATTAAATGAAATCTGTACCTGAGACTAGGAGTTATGCATTTTAAATTGATTTACCCCTTTTATATCTGATAAATGCAGAAATTTAACATGCTAGGTATTGTTTTAAAGTAATTTGGCTTGTAGTCAAATAGAATAGACACTTTTATTACAGCTCCAAAGATTTTCTAAAGTTAAGACTTGTAACCAATATAAAATTCCACTTAAACTAAGGGCTTTTAGTCACTAGAAGCCTAAGACCTTGAAAAAGCACAAGAGAACCTCTTTACATTGTAAAAATATTAGGCTTTCCTATAACAACTCCATTATTCATGTTATCTGTATAAGAGGTTATGCTGATAGAGCAAATGCAAGTACAGAATGATGTAGGCTGTAATTATGACCTTATCTATTTAGATAATACCTTCAGTTACAGCCTGTTTTTTTTCTCCTAGCTTTTGAAGTTAATAGTCAGCCATGTAATGTCCTATAATATTCTTTAAATATTTCAGAAGAAAATATGCTTACTTATTCTTTTTACTGTCCTTTAAAAACTATAGATAAATGATATAAGTATGGAATAACATTGAGAACATAAAAATGGGGATTTTCTTTTTTACATGGAATCAGAGAAACGTGATTTTTTAATACATATTTAGAAATATAAGCAGTTAGATAGATAAATAGATACCATGGAAGAAAATCAGGGGTTCCTGTGAAATTACAAGTTAAAGACAATCCAAACATGTTTCCCATGATTCAGAATAAAGTTGAAGAGTCTTAGAAAAGAGTATCCTCCATAAGCCCACAGCTTGTCTTGTAGACCGAGACAGATTTGTCTGATGAGAGATCTTTTCTTGGTTAACCCATTGGGTAAAAAGAACTCTTAATTGGCCATATTAGATATCCGAAAGTTCAGAAATTCTCTAGAGAAATTACTTGTGTGAGGGTTTAATTGAGAATTTTATTCCTTCCTTTCATCTTCCTACCTAAGCCCCAAAGCCTATATTTAAAGGTTAATTAGTATTCATTCTCATTGTAATTGCCGATGACGCTGAAAGAGATTACCCTGAGGGAGTATTAATAACATTTTTAAATGGGAGGGGCTTTTTCTGACTTTTCATGGGGTTAAAAATGCTCACCATTTGAGCAGATGAAAGACCCCAAATATGAAGATCCCTGGTCACTTCTACCGGTGTCAGTCAGCCTTTAAAGGAGCCACATATTGGAGACAGACTGGGGTAAAATCTGCAAATGCCTCTGGGGACCAGGCAAGTAATAGAGCTAAAGGAGGTGGGTGTGTCATGAGAACATATAGACACTTTGAATGATAACTGGAAACTGTCCGACACTCAGTCACAAGCCTATTCAGTGGTCATGACTGCTTCTCAGCACTGGTCACTGGTCACCATCCAGGAATCCCAGGCCAGTGTAACAAAAGCTGCTCAAGAGAGCTTTTAAAATTCAGCTATTTTTCTCTTTGGAATATCTCCTTCTAGTTTGATTCTGCCTTTCTTTTGAATTGTGTTGTGGGCCAAAGAAAATAAGGCTTAAAGTGGACTATGGCTCATGTGCGCTTTATGTCTTCAACATTTAGTCCAGTTCGAAACTGAAGAACTATGTTGTCCAGTATGGTAGCCAGTAGCCAGAAGTCGACCCTATAGATTCAGATCAATTAGATCAAAAATATATTTCCTCAGTCAAGGCAGCCTTCTTCTTCTTCTTTTTTTTTTTTTTTTTTTTTTTTAAATGATTTTATTTACTCATTTGAGAGAGAGAGAGAAAGAGCATGAGTGAGGGGAGGAGCCGAAGGAGAAGTAGATTCCCTGCTGAGCAGGGAGCTTGATGGGGCTCCCATCCCTGGACCCTGAGACCATGACCTGAGCTGAAGGCAGATGCTTAACCAACTGAGCCACCCAAACACCCCTACACAGCCTGATTTCAAGTGCTAAGTAGACATGTGTGCCCAGTAGTTACTGTACTGGAAGGAACCGGCGACCATCTTTATGCTCCTCGAAAGTTCTTTTAGATGGCACTGTTCTAGGCTGACCCTCGAAACTGTAACTTTTCTATTTTTTCTCCTCAAAAGGAAATAACCACAACATTATTTTCTTCCAGATCTATATGATAAGTAAACTATGTTCATAAGGTACAGTGTAAAATATATCAATATACAAGTTATAGGGACTAAATATCATTGCAAAATATCATGTCCCCTGGGGCGCCTGGGTAGCTCAGTCCTTAAGTGTCTGCCTCCCCGCAGGTCATGATCCCAGGGTCCCTGGGATGAAGCCCAGCCTCAGGCTCCCTGCTCATCAGGGAAGCCTGCCTCTCCCTCTCCAGCTCCCCCTGCTTGTGTTCCCTCTCTCTCTGTCAAATAAATAAATAAAATCTTAAATGTATATAAATAAATATAAACATAAATAAAATTTTAAATATATGTGTGTATATATACACACATATATGTGCATGTATATGTATTTATACATATATGTATATATATATCTTATATCCCCTGCCATAGTTTCTCCCTTTTAGCTATGGTTCCCTATAATAGGATTTACCAAAAGTCTAGTAAATGCATTCAGTAGAAGATAGAAAGGAAAAATAAAAGAGACTAATTTCTGCTCACTGTTTATTGAAAGAGTAAAATGTAAGTAAGTGAAATCTGAGGTCATTTATTGTCTATACATACATAGGGACACACACACATGTACACACATATCACATAATACTCTGCATGTTACCACTATGTAACAATATATGTGGTTCTATATATGTATGATATTTGTATATGCTATGTTTTCTACATGTACAGTATAAAATACAGCATATAGACTGTGTAACACGTATACTCTACATCCTATATAATAATATCTGATATATATTTTAAGTATAATTTTTATTATATGTGGTTTGTCTCTTACATGTATATTGTTGCCACGTAAGATCTAACATCACTGTTATTTCATTTTTATGCTTGCTTCAAGGCAAGTAAGAGTATTTGTTCCTCTAATTCTCTTGGTCCTTAAAGAGATTTATCCTTTCTGCTGGATTTCTAGGCCTGATTCTCTGTGTTTATGTTCATGCTCAACAATTTTGCGCATCCTGATTTCTCCAGATGATTTCTCCCCATACCCATAGTCAGCCACTAAAAGCAATGCCCTAGTCACGTGGTTGGAATGATTGCTAACCATTTACAAGTACAGAGTATCTCTAGCGCCTGAGGGAAGCAGAGAGGACAGCATCTCTTATGGGGCATTTGAAACTTGTCTGCACGACCATGTCTCTCGTGAAACCTTCTCAGTATCCTCTGTGCTGGGTCTCATGCTCCGATGATGCCCATTGTGCCCACCTGTGTGGTAAAACATATCAAACTGTGCACTTGCCTTAGTAGGCTGTAACTCCCTTACAGGTGAGGACAGTGTGTTCTTCATCCTCACCTCCCAAATGCCTAGCAGACACTGCCTGCTAACATGGAGCATGAAAAAAACAAAAATGGAATGAAGTTAATGGGAGAAAACAAAGCAAATTTGGCATTAGATCATGTTTAGGAGTCAAGAATGTCATGAAGGATCAGAGGGTGAGAAGTGGTCAATAGTACATTTTATAGCATATTCTTAAATTTTGGTTGATTCCCTCGTTTGGATGCATTTTAAGACAGATCACCCAGAAGTGATAAAGAACACAAGGCTTACTTATATCCTCCTTAGAGTGGCTGGAAAAAGAGGGCATCCTTCCTGTTAGTGTCATCAAAACTTCCAAATGGTGTTAGAAAAAATGTGAAATAAAAACATAGCTAATTGTGTGAGCTAACCCAAGTCGCTAACCCAAGAACAATGTAGAAGTTAGATTTTTAGATATCATAGATAGAAGTGTAAAAATTAATTTGTATCATTTCTTGTTTTTCTTGTGTTTTTGAAGGGAGGTGAGGAGGAAGGAAAACATAGTGGGCAAAACCCAAGTTAAATCAGTTGGGTTACATTCGTATTCTTAATTAATCACTGAGGCCGAGACATGGATTGTTCTGAGGGGTCAGGCTTGGTCACTTGGCTAGGCTCTTCAAAGGGAGTGAGGCAGAGAAGGCATGGATAGCAAACCTCGTCTGTAATTCTCCTAAGAATAATTTTAAGGCAATCACTGATCAATTTGAACCAAGCTGTAACTCTAGAAACTGAAGAGTTGCTTTTAATCCCAGTTTTTTTTTTCTTAAATATATATGCTAAAACTTATCAATGAGTGAGAAATGGGAATCTATGTCATAAAACACATTTTAAAGACTTAATTTTTAAAAACACAGCATTGCAATTTAACTCATTTATATCTTTGGCAATTATTACTGAAGCCTAACTGGTTATTTTTGGATAAAGTATTGAATATGCAAATTCGAACATTCATTCTTTCAAGGGCTGCAATTATTCTCATCACTTCAGTAAGCATATTAACAAACATTGCATTTGAACACAAATGCATTTGCTTATTAACTTGAAAGCCGCATCTAAAACCACAAATTGCTTCTGTGATTAAATTCCTAATTTTCCTGTCAAACCCCAAATAAAGTATTGCCTGTTGATTTAACAAGTGTTTAGTGTGGGCTTATTTCCCAAACCTAGCCCCCGCTCCCTAAAGATTTCAGTAAATTATTTTGTTCTTCTCACTGTTTTATGTTGAAGTATGCCATGCGACATTTGTTTTTCACCAGCATATTGTTCGTATTTCCATTTTCCTGACCACATTTGGTGGGATAGGGTAGATATCCTGAAAAACATTGCCTTTGCATAATCAAATGTGAGGTAAATTTTATTTGAAAACTACCTGATGTTCCTCACTTTTCTTAGTTTCAGTTTCAAAGGGTAACAGTCTCTAACCTTGTCATGTTCTAATGAAAGACCCTGTTTAGGGCTTGGTGCCTTAAATTATACTGACGAGATAGTGCAATGCTTATATTCATGATCGTTGTTCACACTAGTGGGGTTTTCTGTAAGACTTGCCATCTCCTGTAATAACTAGCAATGTAAATAAATAATAACTAATAAGGTAAATGAAAATAAATATGCATTCATTCCTCATCTTTGAGATGTTTATTGTTAATATGGATGACCACAGTGAGGGATGACTAAATGGAGGTTAGTTATGGCTACATTTCTCCACTCAGGAAACTTCTATAAGCACCTACTGGGTATACCCTATTATGGGTGATGGTGGGAATTCAGCAGTAATTGAAACAGTCATTGTTCATTGGAGGTCATGCTTTCAAAAGCATTTTTCAGCTCTGAAAGTTTAGACTTTTCATACTGATTGAACTTATCATAGAAATACATGTTTGCACACACACACATAGTTTGTTCTTTGTATTGGAAGGCAGTGGTTCTTAGACCCTCAGTCACTGATGTTTTAGTGTATTTCCCAGAAGTAACAAGTATAGTTTTCATCATGAAGAAGTAGTAACTGCCAGTTGTAACAGCTTCTGCGGCCGGTGCCTTATGCAATTATATTCAAAATTCAAAACCTGTTGGCTCAAGGCATGCATGATGTTTTAAAGAAATCATAAACAAAAAAAAATGTTTAGAAGAAAATTGGCTCTAGACTTCCACTGTTCCATCGAACAGACTCGACCCAGTCTCCTTACTCCACCTTCCCAGCCACCCTCCAGTGAGGAGATACCAGCACCTTGCTCTGTAGAGAATGCAGAGAGATTTTAGGAGTAGATTGATCAAATTCATGTTATCTCAGGAAGCCTAGCAGAGTGTGAAGCCCGGGACTTCTCATTCCAGCTCCCAACGCCTATGTACTGGCCCAGAAGCAAATTCACATATAACCTCCACACCAAGATATGCAAAGGGATGAGAGCTCATCACCTGAGAAATCAGTAGATTTGTGAACTATGAATATTAAACCATTTCTCATTTGTGGTTTCTAAAAACAAATCCTAATTTGTGTAGAATGAACATTTGAATGCTGAAGGCTGGCAGTGAACTTATAAGATCATTCAAGAGTGTTACAACATGATGATTATACAAAGGTGCTTAATCTTGTGACATTTACCACTGAACGAAAGCTACAAGTTTAGTCTGTTTCTAGAGCACAGTGTAAATGTTATAGGATTGAAATGATGGTGTATGCAGCTCCAAGAGCTATGGCCTTTCTTCTTTCATTCCAGATCACTACATTAAGCCTTTTGGAATGGAATTTGGGTATGCAAATGTTACTTTTATGAATTTTTAAATAATTTTGTCATTTCAAAAAGATTTCATTCTGAAACTTTAGAGTTTATAATGAACTTCACGTTTTATTCATAAAAGTAGACATCTGAATTATTTTTTTTTTTAGATTTTATTTATTTATTTGACAGAAAGAGAGATCACAAATAGACAGAGAGGCAGGCAGAGAAAGAGAGGGAAGCAGGCACTCTGCCAAGCAGAGATTCTGATGTGGGGCTTGATCTCAGGACCCTGAGATCATGACCTGAGCCGAAGGCAGAGGCTTAACCCTCTGAGCCACCCAGGTGCCCCAACATCTGTATTTTTTTTTTTTTTTTTTACAAAGAATTGTGAATGTACAAAAGGAAAAGACAGCCTCTAAAAGCTTCCCAAATCCATGGCCTGAATGTGACATTCACCTGTTACACTTTATTACCACATGTTGTGTTCATGAACTCTGAACAGTTGATTACAATTTACTGTAAAGAAAATTAATCTAATTTGTAGATTTATTGGACACATACTTTGTAAAAGGAGTATGTGTGTCTGTCTTCAGTTTTCCTGAATGTTTCTTGTAAGGAGAAAATCTCAGAAATGTTTAGAAATCAGGCCCAAATATAAATATTTTTCTTTGGGAACAGAAGTACACTATTTTCTCAGGATATGATAATTTTTGGAATTTCAGTCCCAGAGATTCCTTATCTTTTTTTAAAAAGTTTAAATAAATACAGCTCTTTAATCCACATACTTTCAATAAGAGGAAAAACAATTAATGTTTAATAGAATATTGAGAAATTTTAAATCACCTGGGGAGATGAGGTCTAGTTAATGATGAATAGTGTTAAGTAGGAAAGAAATAATTATATCACCTTATTAAGAGAAAATTAACATTCTTTGGGTATGTCATGTAAATCTGAGCTTTGAAGAGTTTATTAAAGTGAAGGCACTCTTAATTTTAGTGTAGCAGGAACATTTAAAAGAGAATAGATTTTTCCTTTTCACTTAATGAAATAATCTAGGGATTCAGGCTATATGATGAAGATTGAGCTAAAGAAAGTAAGAAATATTTATGCATAAAAAATCTCCATTTTAGTGAAGTTGTTTAGTTGTTTAGTCAAAGCTATGGGACGATAGCTTTTAGATCTTAGACATTTACTGAAATAAAGTATTCTCCCACATACTTTATGATCTCTTAAATCTTTCTGGCTATTAAATAGGAAAGAAGAAGGGCTTCTCTGTATTTTTATTTATCTTTACAATTTTCCATATAGCCACTGTACCTTTATTATTCATCAGCTAAACACAAAAGCACAATTTTCAAATGAAGCCATCAGGCGTGCTTAGTCAGGCCATAAACATTCTAACTCTAAAGCTAAAAATCCCTTTTTCCCATACAAACTCTATTTTATAGGTAATAAAAACACCGAGTACCCTTCATCATGCAAGTCTTCCATTCCAAAGTATGTGAAATTATCTACATATTTTCTGGTTTGAGTTTAGAGAAGTTTTCCCCCGTGCAAGCATGAAGTTGCTCAGAAACTGACAAGCCATTTACAGCTTAAAAATTCAACCCACCCTCTTGTGATTTACTGTCCTGAAAATTCATTGCAACATGGAGCTAAACGTACACATTTGTTCATTCCCTATGGCTTCTAACATTAAAACTTTATTATTATGTTTTATTCACATATAGAAAATGATATAAACATATAATCTTGTCCAATGATGAACACCCATAAAACCACTCTTCAAGACATAATGCCAAAAATCTCTATTTCCTATTATTTGCCCCCTGAACATATCCCACTTGCTCTCCAGGAGAGCTTTAAAATACCTTAAAGTAGAGGTTTATAATTTTCACATTTCAAAACTCTCTATAAATGGTGTCAAATTATATTTTATAAAATGTTTCATGATTCTTTCTGATTTTCCGAACTAAATTCATACCTTTTCACAGCTGTCTAATATTTCATTTAACCTTGCATACTTTCATTTGTGATAATGTTAATATTTCAGGTCTTTATTTGCTTTTATAGCATGAATATGTTCAGGTTAAATATTTTATATATTAATACAAAAATTTTTAGATCGCACATGACATGATCAAAGGGTATTGGGTTAGAATTCAGATGAGGACTACTTCTGATCCAAGAATGAATTATTTGGGAACAATTGACATCTCACTCAACTTTTCATTGAAATGCTCATCTATAACATGAGTATTAGATTACCCAACTTCTCAAAGTTACAAAGAGCAACTGAGATGATTGTTGTTTTCATACACAAAAATTTATAGAACTGATAGTGGTTTCTTTATACTATAAAAATTAAATCTTCTAGGAGGCAGATGGCTCTAATTTATATAGTGGATGATTCTTGAGACCATGAGGCATTTGTGAGTTTTAAAGGTGAAGTCTACTTTGATGTGCCAAGTATACTCACTGTTTAAAAACTGGGTTTTCTGGGGGCACCTTGGTGGCTCAGTTGGTTAAGCCTCCCACTTTGGTTCAGATCATGATCTCAGGGTCATGAGATTGAGCTCCATGTTGTGTTCTACACTCACCAGTG
This sequence comes from Spilogale gracilis, assembly GCA_004023965.1. Classification (NCBI taxonomy): domain Eukaryota; kingdom Metazoa; phylum Chordata; class Mammalia; order Carnivora; family Mephitidae; genus Spilogale; species Spilogale gracilis. The sequence goes on from PITA01011921.1 coordinate 25,125, forward strand.
GGTCTGCTTGAGATTCTCTCTCTCTCTCTGGCTGCCCCCCCCTTGCCGTTTTTTTTTCTCTCTCTCTCAAATAAGTAAATCTTTAAAGAAAGAACCCTGGTTTTCTGTTTAAAAATTCTTGTTCAAAACCCAGCATCTTTTCTTCTTCGTTTTTCCTCAGGGTTCCCATTGATAAATATGGCTCTGAGGTTAGTGCCTTTACTGTGTGAGACCCCCTGGGTGGCATTTAAGGTCTTTGGCTGTGGTGTACCATTTAGTAAATAGGATTGTGATGGCTGAGAAGAGTGGAGAGTGCCTCAGGGATGGTATGTACCCAGACAAATTGAAATGGATAGTTGAGCATTTATCTAATTAATTTATTAAATGTGCTCAGTCAGTCTGAATAAATCAAAGAAGTGTGCTCTTTACCCCCTTCATGTGCAGCATGAGGTTGGCCCGAAGTATATGAGATAATTGCCTCCACTTTCTACTCAATCTCTGCCTATACAGACCTAGCCTCATTTTTCCCCTGGTGAACAAATTATTCTCCCCTCTTCAGAAAATGGTGAAAAATCCTTAACTTTTAGATGCTATTCTGTTGTGCTTTCTACCATGCTTGAACCTTTTGTTTCTGATAAATGGGCCGTGTTTGAGCTTCAGACATGTCACAATGGAATAATATATTTATTGCCTTTTATTTATAAGGAAGGTGATGTTTAAAGTGGTCTTTACAATGTAGGGTTTGTTTGTTTTTTTTTAATTTAAATATCCTAAGAGGGGAAAAACTTGACATTTGTTTTACAGATGGCAGCTGAATGGAAGTGACATTAATTTGAGTATGGAACACCGTTATAAATTGAACGGAGGAAATCTTGTGGTTATTAACCCTAACAGAAATTGGGATACAGGAAGTTACCAGTGTTTCGCAACAAATTCGCTTGGAACAATTGTCAGCAGAGAAGCTAAACTCCAGTTTGCCTGTAAGTGTATGTTCCCAATGTCCAGCAAGTTCAAAATTTAAAATAATTAACTAAGCTTGTGTGGTCATTTTGGATTTCAAAAACAATACGTGGAGTTTATTAATTGAATAAATCGGTTGAGGAAAAATGCAGTATGATCTTTTGCATCTCTGTACGTACTGTACGAATCAGAGCTTACAGTGTTTGTGGGTATGTTTTCCATTTTACTGTTTTTGTAAGGATTCTGTTTAGGATGGGGGAAAGAATCCAATTAAGAATACGTTTATTGAGTAGCTACCCTGTATCTCATACTGTATTTGAATTGAAAAGAAAATGAAAGAATTGTCAGACATGGTCCTTGCTCTTGGAGAACTTTGAAATTACAGAATTGTATCTGACAAATCTGAAAATACTTAGGGAACAAAGACAATGAAAAATAAAAGAATGTGACATCTTGTTGACCTCCCATACAGTTTGGCCCAGCTCACAATAACCTTCAGGGTGATAGGTTAACTCTCTCAGACCTGGCTCTGGAAGCCAAATTTATGCCAGTGTTAATTGGACCAGTGTTAATTGAACTCATGGCCCAAACTGAGAAAATCACCTTCTTTCTTCAGGGAATTTAGAATAGGGACCAGAAATATCATTTAGTATTTTTCTTTCTGATACATCTTTTGACTACTTTCTACTTTTTGTTTCTTCTTAATAGAGTCTCTTCCTTTGTTTTAACTATATATTTTGTATATAATGCATTGTCAGGATTATCTTGGTTCTGAAGTTTCTCTTAGTTCTTTATACCTCAGTAACTCTGAATTTGGAATGCATGTGTTCTTATGATGGGGTAGTAGTCTCTCTTCAGAGCCACAAGCCATTAATAAATTGATGATGTGTCATTTAATGCAGGACTTATTCTGTAACTTTCTGTTTTATAATGATAGTGGTTGGCTTTGCTTTTGATATTCTGCATGCTCTGTTTTTCCTACTTACTTGCTCTTTCCATTGTTTTCACTTTGTTTTCCTCTCTGAACAGTGTTTCTGGTTCTCTGATTTAAGGCTAGATGTTAGATTTATATTATGTAAATTGCATTTTGCCTATAAGTTTACCAAGGTGTTCTGTATATACTTCTCTAGTAATGATAATTTTAAATCTAAATTATTTTTTCAGAGACCCTCCATTTTAAACAAGTTCAGTTCCCTTTTTTTCCCCTTATTGTATACTTTACTGTCTTGGTGATTTCTATGGTTCTTGATTTAAATTCTTATGCCGTTTTCATACATATGCCATTTTCATGTATACACACACACGACATACGTATGTTTTAGGTATTATGTATGTATATAATAAGTGTACAGCTGGTATTTTTCTCATGAATAATATTATATGTGCATATTGTTTTTAACCAGAATTTTTCCAGAATCTATGAGATATGAATGCTTTACCTAGTGGCAATGCCAGCCACAAGACCTTTTTCCATTCTTGTATTCTGATTTTTTTAACTTCTCAAGTTTTAAATATTTAATAGTCATTTAAAAATGTATGTTTTATTCTCTTGCATTTTAAAGAATGTCACTATCTTAAGTATGAAGACACGTTTTGGTTGGTACAAATGTTGGATCCAAACTGCCAAAGAATTCCAATGTGGCATTCTGTTGCCTTCTGGAATTAGTGTTGCTGAAGACATGTCTGGGGTCAGATCACTTCTTTTTCTTGGGAGCTCACCACCAACTCCATTTTTGTTTGTTTTTTTGTCTCACGTGTTGGCTACATATGAGATCATTTTTTCTTCATCCCTTTAGTTAAAAGCATGCATATTTCCAGCATATAGCTAGGTTTAGCTCCCTTTTCATTTGCTTTGCTTAGACCATGAAAAATTAGTTTATCATGCTTCATATTTTGTACACAATTCTGGAAATTTTCCTTCTTTTGTATCTTTTAGTTTTATGTGCAATTTATTTATTTATTTTTTTAAAAGCACTGATACTCTGTATCTTTGAATTTTTGTCCTAATTCTTGAAATACTCTATCTCATGTTGTTCTCTCCTATGAATTTCTGTTCCTGATTCACCGAGGACAGGTCTGTTTGTTTGTTTCCTTTTGAAGATACAGATATAGTCAGTGTTCTGAAATGCTCTTTGGGATCTATAGGCAGTCTTTTTTCCTACTATCATTTGGTTTTTCATTTTTATGCTTAATATTTTCAATGCACTCTAAAACAAATTTTATCCAAAGCTTGCCTTTATCAACAGGTGATCTCAGGGGATTACCCTGGCCCTGCTTGCTTCTCTACATGAAGAGGTCAGATTCTCTTCTCAGATCTGTGGGAGAATATACAATTCCCAGTCTAATTCCCTATTTTAGGAGTCTTTGACCAAATGCATTATTCCTTTTATACAGTGGTATTTTTCTATTATAGATTCTTGACACTTTGTAATATCTGAAGAAGTATAATTGAAGACTTTTTTCTGCCTCAGTCTATCCTTCATAGGAGAGTATGGCTTATTTGGAAATACTTCTAAAATTATATCGTGCCTCTTCTGGTGTTCCCCTACTTCCTAGCCCGCCCATACTTTACAGGCAAAATAGGATGAAGTTGTTAAGTCTGGAATTTTATTTACCCTACTTGCAAGCTAATAAGCTGGCCTGCTGTTGTTCCACGATGTTAGCAGAAGACACAATATTCCTGGGTTCATGACAGAGTTTTACTAGTCACTGGTGCAGCAGGGAGCATCCTTCAGTTGCTCTTGCCCTCAAGTCCAACAGAGGTGACAAGATATGGCTGGGATAGACGCCAGACACCCAGAGCTGAGGAACACTGGGCTTAGAGACCCGACCTCTTTTATTGCAAGCAGTAAGGGAGCTGCTCTTCAGCTTAGCTAAAGGAAGACTTTAGCTTATGCCTCTCTGCAGACACTACCTTATCCTTTAGCTCTCTGCAGGCACATCGCTTAGAAATGGGTGTCCATAAGAGTGACTGGACCTTTCAGTCTCGCACATGCACTAAAAACTTTGAAACAGGTTGCTCGTTGTTTTTTTGGTACTGTCTTTGAGTTTCTTACTTGGGATGCACCCTATCAGGATATATGTGGTGAATGAGAGTTGAAATACCTTTTGTCCTTCATTGGTAATTCTGTCTTTCATAAAGAAAACCCAGGACATACCACTGAGTTCTTTGGGTTTCCCCACAGTCTTTCTTCATCTGCCTCACACATTTTACTTGTTCTGATGCTTGGGCATGAGATTGCTTAGCTGTCTTGGTGGACAGTGAGATTCTTTGGTTTGCTTTGCTTTTTGCACTTGGCAGGGATGGGGGCAGTTCATAAGTGTTTTGGGGAAGTTATAAGAAGGAATTTGAGGCATTCTTAACCAATTACAATGCCAATTACATTGGAAAAGTAAAAAAAAAATGTATCTTAGAATTGATATAGTTGAGATATTGCTTTCTGGTAAAGAAACCAAAGGCAGTGGGAAAAGAAGTGAGAGATATTTAATATATCAGAGCTTTCAAATCACCAGTTATAAGAGCATTGCTTTAACTTGGCAGCCTTGAAGGGATGTGACATATTAACCAGAGAAGGAATTAGGATTAAACTCTTGTATTGGTAAGATGCTCATGACTTCAGGGGAATTTTGACTGTCTTTGCTGCAGGCAAATGGATGGTAACATGGTGACACTGAAAAATGTCCTAATTGTTCACTATATGTCTCTTCTCTTGATTATGTTTGCATGCTTAGTAATACTTTTTTGTTTCTATTCATCATGGAGAAAATATTTAAATTGTGCTTCATGGATAAATGAGTAAATGAAAGTACAGTCAATGTACCACTTTTAAAGCTGGTGAAAATGCAAAGAAATTCCATCTTAATTTTCAAGTTGCTTAAAAATAGTGTTTGTAATAAAATTGAAGTGAAAAGGCCATTCATAATTTAAGAAGTCTGCTTTTTGTAGTCATTCTCAACCTCTTCTAGTAGATTATTTATGAAACAGGTCGGAAATCTGTGGAAGAGAGAAATATATAAAATGATGCAATGTTTGAGTTACAGGCTTTTTCAATTATTTGCTGTTATGCTACATTGTATAGTTTTTGATATTTGCTTAATATATTTGAAAATGTTTTTCCACATTCTTAATTCCAATCACAGCAGATTAGGATAGCACCTCCAAATTTCCAAAGGTCTTTGCTTTATTAATAATTAGTTTATTTGTCTTATTCCCGAGTTTCTTATACTTATTAAAGTGTTTTTATTTTGGCCACTTTGTGGTGCAGTATTTTGAATTATGAATTATTTTACATGTACAAGTGGCATGGAGAAATTGTAAAGAATGTCTCTGTAGCCACCACTTAAGATTTAAAGCATTTTTTTTTTTTTTGGAAGATTTTATTATTTGACAGAGAGAAACACAGCCAGAGAGGGAACACAAGCAGCAGGAAGGAAAGAGGGAGAAGCAGGCTTCCCGCCAAGCAGGGAGCCCGATGTGGGGTTCTATCCTGGGACTCCCTGATCAAGACCTGAGCTGAAGGCAGAGTCTTAACCACTAAGCCACTCAGGCGCCCAGATTTAAAGCATTTTAAAAAAGATTTTATTCATGTATTTGAGAGAGAGCAGGAGAGATGGGGGAGGGTCAGAGGGAGAAGCGGACTCCCTGCTGAGCAGGGAGCCCAGTGAAGATTCTGAGACTTCAGGATCCAGACCTGTGCCAAAGGCAATTGCTTAACCAAGTAAGTCACTCAGACACCCTAGATTTAAACCATTGAAATGCAATTAAGTCTATTTGCCAACTCATCCTCCAGACATTTCTTCATTCATTCACCCTCTCAATAGGTATTCACTATTCTGAATTAAATGTGGTTTTTTTAATCCTTTGAATACAGAGGTGTGTTTTTCTAAAGAGTATGTTAAATCGTTTTACCTTTTTAATCTTTTAAACTTCTTTATGATGGCATCATACAGTATGCATACATCTACAACATTTTTGTCCCCTCAACATTATGGTTATGAGTATCTGTTGATCTACATCCTTGCCAATACAGGGTATTGTTCGGTTTTTATAAATTTGTGCAAGTCTAGTGAATATAAAATTGTATTTCACTGTGGTTTAATTTACACCACATGATTGCAATGATGTTAAGTTCCTTTTCTGTTTGGTGACCATTTATGTTTCTGTGATCTAGATTTTATTTATTTATTTATTTATTTATTTATTTATTTATGGCAGGAGTTCTTTGTACACTTTCAATTAATCATCTTTTTAATGGTTCGTTTTTTCTTTTTTTTCCCTTGATGCCGGATGAACAAATGTTCTTAATTTTGAAGTGAAATATCAGTCTTTTTCTTTATAGCTTATGTTTTCTTATGAGATGTTTGGAAATTTTTCTCCCTTATCCTGAAGTGCTAAAGACATTCTCCTAAATGTACTCATAAAAGTTTAATGTTATGCCCTTTATATTTAAGCCTTTAATTATCTCGAATTGATTTTGTATATCTTGGGAAATAAAAGTATTCATTTATTTTATTCTAATATGGAAAGTCAACTTAAAAGCCCAATTGATTTAGAGTCCATTGTGAACTACTCAGAATCCAATGTATGATCATTGTCTTTGATTTCTTTGGCCGGTTTTGGAGAATTATATACAAATAATGAGAGTCTTTGTTTCCTTATCAACCCTTACATCTTTTATATCTTTTTATATGACTGCACTTTCTCTAGCCTAATACAGTGTTAAATACATTGAAGATAGATATCCCTATTTTGCTTCTGGTTTTATTATTATTATTTGCTTCTGATTTTAAAGAAATGCATTAAGTAACTTCTCACCATTTGATATGATGTGTCCTATAGACTTTGTAAATGTTCTTTATCAAGTTAAGGCAGATCCTCTCAAGGTTAGGTTTTATCATGAATGTTTTATTTTTTTTAAGTGCTTTTCCTGCTTTTACTAGAATATTCATACTTTTTTCTTCTTTAAACTGTTAATGTAGTAAACACTTTTTAATATTAACCAAACTTCTATTTCTGGGTTGGTTTCATCTTGACTTTTATGTAAGTTTTTCAAGTAAATGGGTGGTAGGTATTTGGCAATATTTTATTTTTTGCATTTTTGCATATATATGTTCTTTATTCTCTTATACTGTCCTCTCTTTGGCTTTAGTATCAAAGTTATGTTCACCTCTAAAAATGAGCTGGAGAGTATTTCTTAGTTTTATATCACCTAGAAAATTTTGAGAAATATTGGAATTATCTGTTGCTTGAATAAAAAGTAGAACTTACTAATAAAACCATCTGGGCTTAGACTTTTCACTGAGGAAATATTTTAACAATTGAAAGTGAGTCTTTTGAATATTTATAGATAGAAGTATTCGTGTGGTCTTTTTGGTTATGCAAAGTTGTGGTTTTTGTAGGAATTTCATCCATTCTTTTCTGTTTTCCAAAGTATTGACAAGAAGTTTATCAAAACATTTCTTTATTATTATTCTTATCTCTGTTTTATCTATACATACATTCCTTATTTCATTCTAAGTATTATTTCAGTATTCTTTTTAATCAAACTTGTCAGAATTTGACATTATTGTTCACTTTTGAATCTTTGTATTTCTTTTGTTTTCTTTTTAATTTCTTTTTCCCACTTCTTAGATTATTTAAGTTTTCTTCTTTTAATCACTTAAGTTATATGGTTACTTTCCTCCCATTATAATGTTCTACCACAAGTATGTGTGGCTTTAAATTTTCTTGAATTTATAGTTTTAATTGTCAACCAGGGTTTTGACATATAGCACATTTATTATGGTTAAGTTCTACAGATGATATAATTTCATCATGATTTTCCACCTGGATCCATGAATTATCACATATATTTTTGAATTTCCAAACATAATGGAGTTTTCCTAGTCATCTTTTCTTACTGATTTCCATTTTTAAGAAAAAAAATTTATTTATTTGAGAGAGAGAGCACATGCATGCCAAAGAGGTACAAGTCGGGGGGGGGGGGAAGCGATGGGCAGAGGGAGAGGAAGGCTCCCCAGTGAGCTGGGAGCCCAACATGGGGCTGGATCCCAGGACCCGGAATCATGACCTAAGCCCAAGGCAGGTGCTTAACCCATGCTTACCTGACTGAGCCACCCAGGCATTCCTTGTTACTGATTTCTAACCTTAGTGCTCCATCAGTCAGAGCAGTGTTCTCTGTATGTTCATTGGGTTAACTTACTGTGTTGCTGAAATTGTATATCTCATTACTGATGCTTTATCTAATCAGTTTCATACAATGATAGATTCTGTTTATCCTCGTATTTCTGTATTTTTGCCTTGTGTATTTAGTGAATTATTGATGTATAAAAATTTATAATATGAATATTTTTGTTCAACATGAGATGACCAACTCTCCCTAATAAATTGTTTGCCTTAGAATTTAGGTGTGAATATATTGATATTGCTATATTAATATATTCTGATTTTTTTTTTGTTTTTTTCTCTTTGTTTGGACTGATTACAAATTTCTTCCCCCCCGACCAGTAAATTTGAAAGTTATACACCTTATTTATTTTCTTCTGTAATTGCCCTAGAAATTTCAGTATGCGTGCTTAACAAAGTCTACAGTTAATCAATACCTCCAACAATAGCGGACTTTCTAGTATTTAAAACTATATTGTTTTTCTCCAGAAATTTTTAATGCCCTGAATTAGACATTATTGATCCTATTCCTTTTATTTTCTAGTTTTTCTTTTATATCAGAAATAAATAATCTAAGCATGTACAAACTTCTAAGTTGTTTTCTGTTTGCTCTTATGTCTTTGTTTTTGTTTGTTTAAGGAAATCTTCAGGCTTCTGTCCATATCTTGTTTATTTCTACTCTCTTAGAGGAAACTACTTTGAACTCTTTGGTTCTTGTGATATTTATCTCATTTTTTAAAACAAATAACTTGCTTATATTGCTACTTCTGGATTTCTTTTAGTTTTACTTGGCTGTCAAATCTGATACCCGATCCTTTAAAAAGTCTCACACCACCACCTTGCCACCACAGCAGTGTGAGGCTGCCTTTCTATGAGGTTTATTAAATACAGCATTTTTATTCATAAGGCTCACAAAAGCACAAAATTAAAAAATAGGGGAATCTACACTTTACTCCACAAACTGTACTCAGACCGGATAGAGTTTAGATGAACACAAGCCAGTCAGTTTTAAAGCCAGTCCTCCCTCATCCAACTCTCTGCAGCAAATAAACATTTCACCTGCCTTTGTTTGAAGCTGGGGGGCCTGGAAGAAGCAAATTGCCAACTGATTGACATTTGAGTATGCATTAACTCAGGGCATGTTATCACAGGATTTTATGGGATGAAAATTTGAAATAGGTCAGTATTCAGTGTTTCCGTGGTGATGACTTTGTAAATGATAATTCAGAGCTGAGGTTTTTTTTTTTAATTTTATTTTATTTTTTCAGGGTTCCAAGATTCATTGTTTATGCCCCAAACCCAGTGCTCCATGCAATAGGGGCCCTCAGTACCCACTACCAGGCTCTCCCATCCCCGCATCCCCTCCCCTCCAAGATCTCAGTTTGTTTCTGAGTCCAAAGTCTTTCATGTTTTCCTCCCCGAATTACCCTACTTCCCATTTCCTTTCCTTCTCCTACTGTCCTCTACATTACCCCTCATGCACCCACAAGTAAGTGAAACCATGTGATACTTGACTTTCTCTACTTGGCTTATTTCACACAGCATAAACTCTTCCAATCCAGTCCATGTTGCTACAAAAGTTGGATATTCATCCTTTTTGATGGAGGCATAGTATTCCATTGTATATATGGACACATCTTCTTTATCCATTCATCTGCTGAAGGGCACCTTGGCTCTTTCCACAGTTTGGCGATTGTGGCCATTGCTGCGATGAACATTGGGGTACCTATGGCCTTTCTTTTCACTACATCTGTTTCTTTGGGGTAAATACCCAGTAGTGCAATTGCAGGGTCATTGGGTAGCTCTATTTTTAATTTTTTAAAGAATCTCCACACTGTTTTCCAAAATGGCTGCACCAACTTGCATGCCCACCAACAGTGGAAGAGGGTTCCCCTTTCTCCACAGCCTCTCCAACACTTGTTGTTTCCTGTCTTGTTAATTTTGGCCATTCTGACTGGCGTAACGTGGCATCTCAGTGTGGTTTTGATTTGAATTTCCCTGATAGCTAGTGACGCTGAACATTTTTTCATGTGTCTGTTAGCCATTTGTATATCTTTTATGGAGAAATGCCTTTTCATGTGTCCTGCCCATTTTTTGATGTGTTTATCTTCTTTTTGGATGTTGAGTTTGAATATTTCTTTATAGCTCTTGGATATCAGCCCTTTGTCTGTAGTGATAGAGGCAACATTCCTCCACCTATAAAATCTATCTATGAAAACCCACAGCGAATAATCATTCTCAATGGGGAAAAACTGACAGCCTTTCCTCTGAGATCAGGAACAAGACAAGGATGCCCACTCTCACCACTACTGTTCAACATAGTGTTAGAAGTCCTAGCAACAGCAATCAGACAACAGAAAGAAATAAAAGGTATTCAAACTGGCAAAGAAGTCAAACTCTCTCTCTTTGCAGATGACATGATACTCTGTATGGAAAACCCAAAAGACTACCTCCGAACTACTAGAACTCATAGAACAATTCAGTAATGTGGCAGGATACAAAATCAATGCACAGAAATCAGTCGCGTTCTTATACACTAACAGTGAAAAAATAGAAAGGGAAATCAGAGAATCAATTCCATTTACTGTAGCACCAAAAACCATAAGATACTTAGGAATAAACCTAACCAAAGAAGTTAAGGATCTGTACTCGAGGAACTACAGAACACTCATGAAAGAAATTGAAGAAGACACAAAAAGATGGAAGAGCATTCCATGCTCATGGATTGGAAGAATAAACATTGTCAAAATATACTGCCCAGAACAATCTATACTTTCAGTGCCATTCCAATCAAAATTCCACCAACGTTTTTCAAAGCGTTGGAACAAACAATCCTAAAATTTATATGGTACCAAAAAAAGACCCTGAATCGCTAAGGAATTGCTAAAGAAGGAAAACAAAGCTGGGGGCATCACGTTACCTGACTTTAGGCTTTATTACAAAGCTGTGATCACCAAGACAGCATGATACTGGCAAAAAAACAGACAAATTGACCATTGGAACAGAGTAGAGAGTCCAGATATGGACCCACAAATCTATGGTCAAATCATCTTCCACAAAGCAGGAAAAAATATCCAGTGGAAAAAAACAGTCTCCTCAATAAATGGTGCTGGGAAAATTGGACAGCTACATATAGAAGAATGAAACTGGACCATTCTCTTACGCCACACACAAAGACAAACTCGAAATGGATGAAAGACCTCAAGGTGAGGCAGGAATCCATCAAAATCCTGGAAGAGAACATAGGCAGTAACCTCTTTGACATAGGCCACAGCAGCTTCTTTCAAGACATGCCTCCAGGGTGCCTGGGTGGCTCAGTTGGTTAAGCGACTGCCTTTGGCTCAGGTCATGATCCCGGAGACCCGGGATTGAGCCCCACATCAGGTTGCCTGCTCAGCGGGAAGCCTGCTTCTCCCTCTTTCACTCCCCCTGCTTGTGTTCCCTCTCTGGCTGTGTTTCTCTCTGTCAAATAAATAAAATCTATAAAAAAGAAAGAAAAAAAGACACGTCTCCAAAGGCAAAGGAGACAAAAGCGAAAATGAACTTTTTGGAGTTCATCAAAATAAAAAGTTTCTGTACAGCAAAGGAAACAGTCAACAAAACAAAGAGGCAACCCATGGAATGGGTATTAGCAAATGACACTACAGAGCTGAGTTTTGTAACAAAGTGCAATACTAATTAGTTTTTCTTTTGTGTGTAATTTTTCTTTTCTGTTTCCCATAAACTAGTAATCATTTTTTAGAAAGTCTTCAATTTCTGTGGTTTTTAACTTTGCCATCCAAAATTTTGGCTCATTTTCTCAGTGTTCGCTCAGGTAGCGAGATGCATCAAATATTCTGTTAGTTTTATATTCTTGAGTTCTGTGGTGGAGGTCTTTTCTTTGAACACTTCTGTTGAGTTTTTAATACGCTATCTTACGTTTGCAAGTTAAGAGACTTTTTGTACTCTAAATTTCCTCTTTATGACTTTTTCTAGTTTAATAGCTATAATATCTTTCCATATACATAAGAAGTTTTGGTGATGGTTTTCTTCCTTTATATTTTCTTTCCCTTGTATAAAGTGTTTTTCCCAAGTAGCTTCATTTCTATTTTATGCTGGTTGATTTCTGTGTTTCAAATAAGATTTTTTTTTTTGCATACATCTAGTAATTTTTGGTTGTTTGCCCAGACTTAAGGTATAGGTAACTTACACCCTAACAGAAATCTCCATTTTCATGGTGGACCTTATTATTGTTTGGTTAACGATACAATTGCTCATTGCATTAGGAGGGTTTTTATCAGGGTTTTTAGTTCTTCCCTTTTGGGAAAGTCAGGTTCCCCAGAGGGAAAAAGAATCCTGTCTTCCCCCTGGGTGGTATTCTGGGAGCCTGGTAGGAGAAGAGGCCTAAGGGATTGCAGTGTCCAACATACATATATTTATTTCATCCACCTGTTTCCTCACAATACATGTCAAGTTCTGCAGGTGATCTGGGTCTCTGCTGCTTAAAATTCTTATTTTACTGTCTCCTCCACTTTCTTTCCTTTCCTGGATGTACCTGCTATCCCCATTCTTAAGCATTTGGAGGATTCCGCCCACAAATTTTCCGCCCACAAATTGACTGGTTTCTAGACTCTTCTCCACTATGAGCCTGAAAGTCCTCTTTTTCTGTTATGTAAAACCAGTTAAACATCACATCTGTGTTCTGGCTTCTACCATTGTGTTGCATGTTGCCGTTCCATTTTCCTGCCTTTGTGAGTTTGGGCCTTCCAAAAAATACCTCTATACTGTGTAAGTACTGGTTTGGGGAATATCTTAGAGGAACAGAGAAATTAGATATGTATGTTTTCTCCAGAAGCCTTATCTTTATTTCCCATAATCAGGTGTTTTTGGAGATATACTTACATGTTTACTGCATCCTTGGTGCACCCTCTTTCTGGTATCTGGGCTCATTTCTCTTCTTTGAGATCTGTATCTTTTAGAAATCTAATTAGTTTGTTTCTTTTGGTGGTCAGACCTCTTTTGTCTTCTCTTTTCCCCATTGGCCTGAAAGTGTCTGTTTGCCCTTATTCTTCAAAAAATAATTTCACTGCAAAATGTACTGCTGCGGACTGTGAGACTAAAGCCAGTTTACATGGGTTCGAATCCCATCTCCACCACTTACCAGCTATGTGACAGTGGACAAATCCTGAGCCTGTTTGTGTTTCTGGTTCTTCATCTGTAGAGCAAAGACGAGCAGCAGAACTTACTTCATCAGGTGTGAGGTTTACATGAGCTCAAGTACGTCACACATCTGGAGCAGTGCCCAGCTGTAAATGCATGCTGTACGGGCATCAGCTGTTGTTATTTTTATACAGTTCTAGGGTATGATTCCTGAATCTTGGGAAGCATGTCTTATAGCAACTGAAAGTTTTTCAGCAGGTATCTTCCAGATTTGTTTATCCCCATGGCAACCCTACTCCTGGTTTCCTTTTGAATACATTTCAGAATTTCTCATTCTCTCCTGCTTGCCTGTTAACTTACCTGTCATGTTTTCTATCTCCACATTTCTTTGTGGTGTTCAGAGTTACCTACTTAGTTCTAGCCTGCACATCACTAATTAATCTCTGACTAATTTACTATTAAACCATCCTTTGAGTCTTTAATTCTAGTAACTGTGTTTTCCCTGTCTAGACATTCTATCTGGTTCTTTTTTCTACGTTCCTGTGCTCTATTCAGAGCATCTTGTTTTTCCTAATGGCTTGACAGGCAACCCCATTTTTTCTTTAGTATTTTACTTTTTTATTTTTATTTATTTATTTATTTTAGGATTTTATTTATTTATTTGACAGAGAGAAACACAGCAAGAGCGGGAACACAAGCAGGGGGAGTGAGAGAGGGAGACGCAGGCCTCCTGCTGAGCAGGCAGCCTAATGTGGAACTCGATCCCGAGTCTCCAGGATCATGACCTGAGCGGAAGGCAGTTGCCCAACCAACTGAGCCACCCAGGCGCCCCTAGTATTTTAATTTTTTAAAGCTTTAAGTGTTTAGATATACTTTCATAAGGTTTTACAGCTCAGGATATTGCCAGTGTTAACCTATGATTTGTTGGTCTGTTGGGAATATAAAAATATTCCCATGTTTATTTTTTTTTGATGTGAATATGGTCTTTTTTAAAAAAAGAGATTTTATTTATTTATTTATTTGAGAGAGAGAAAGAGAACACCACCAGGGGGACAGGGGAGGGCAGCAGGAGAGGGAGAAGCAGGCTCCCCGCAGAGTAGGAACCCCACACTGGGCTCTGTCCCAGGACCTTGGGATCATGACCTGAGCTGGAGGCTGTGCCATGACCCACTGAGCCACCCAGGTGTCCCACCTTGTGAATGTGATCTTTAGCAGAATTTCTGTTTACCCAGGCCAGCATGAGACTCTCCTTAGCCTTGGTTTAAGGAGCTTTCATTGCTTTTGCCAGGAATCCCAGGGGTATAACCAACCTGGGAACAATTTTATTTTAATATATTGGTTCTCTGTAGCCCAACACAAACCAGTCAATTTTCACTATTTATGATAGTTCTGTTCTATAAAATCACTGTTAACACTGAATTAATGTATATTGAACCACTGGTCCTCAGGGAAATAACAGGGGTAGGTTCCTGCAAACCTCTGGTCATAACATTATCATCAACCAATCAATACATAACCTTGTTTTATGTATGTTTCTGTTTAAAGGAATCTTATGTAATGTGCATTGTTGATTTAGTAACATTAAGCTCATGGTCAAGAACTCTATTACTCATGCTTGAACAAAGCTTTTCTAACAAACCAATTTTTTTCCATAAGGCAAGCACAGTTTCCTTACGCATGAGAACACAAGGTAGATTTCAGCACTGAGCTTGGGGTCCTTTTGAAGCAGGGAGGTCAACAAAAAGCACACGAATGCAATAACCGTGACACTAAATATACAGAAAAAAAAAAAAAAAGGATGCTTGTTTACAGTAGGAGAGTGAAACAAAGAAGGCAGAACATTTCTTATTCAACCTTATCTGGGAATGTGCACACGGTGTGACTCAAATTTTTCACCACTTCACACATCTTTAAATGATGGCAAAAGTGCCACAAATAAAGCTTTGGGGTTTACAAATAAATTTTAAGGAGTCAATACATTTACATATAGGAAATTCACAAGTGATGAGGGCTGACCTTATGTTAACTACATATGAAATCCCACGCTGTGTGAGGTGTAGGTCCCACGTCGTGAATTCTTTGTTGAAGTATCTAGGCCCTGCAAACCCCTTATGTCCACCAAAACCTCACCTACAAAGAGAGAGAAAGACAGGCTAACTACCCAGTCCTTTCCCTGGGTCCACAAAAGGGTTTATCCGTGAGTGCAGCCCTGCAGGTGTGCAGTTGTGTGCAAAAGGGCTTATTTCCAAATGTCCACTTCCTAGGCCCCAAACCTTATTTCCTCTTTCCACCTGGGCAGTTCAACCTCAGCTCCCAGATTGCCAAGCCTGATGCTCTCATTGCCCACATCCTCATTCCACTGTCCAGGCAGTCCCAGCATAAGCTCCAGAATGAATTGCTCTCTTTTCATCTTCCTTTTTTGCCCTGCTCTGCATTCTCCTGAATTTTGGCTGTATTTTCTCCAACACTGCAAAGCAGTTGGTAGCACTAGATGTCTCTCCCATTTCTTATGTATTTTTTTTTCCTCTATCTATTCAATGTGGTGACTTAGGAAGGTAACGTAAATGAGTGAAACAAGCTTGGTGTAAGCAATAAGGGGCAGTGAGAGCTAGAATGGACAAGAGGTGATGGCATGCTTTTCCTAAAGGGGGTGCTAACTGCTCAGTTCCTCAGTTTTTGTCATGTATTTACTCCTAAATGCATACTTCCAGCTTTGATCTCTCCTCCAAACTTGTGGCTCAAATAACCATCTGCCAGGTCTACCCTGGATATCAGTAGACATCTCACCGTTTTATTTCTAAACCATAATTTTGATTTTTCTGGTAACCTTGCTTCTCTCCAGTGTTCACCATTTTGATAAAAGACACATTTACTTTCTGGTTTCACTGCTTGGGTATTACCTAGGTGCATGGGTGAGACAAGGTAAGTTTAGGATTCTCCTTCCATTGCCATTGTGATGAGCATTGAGTAATGTCTAGAATTGTTAAATCACTATATTGTATAACTAATATGACTGTATGTTATTTACGCTTGAATAAAAAAAATAATAATTCATTTGATGCCCCCCCAACGAAAGACACGTTTGTTGCTTTGTTCGGGACCAAATGCTGAGACCTCCTTAAGCTCTTTTTCCATTATTCACATTCCACTTTTATTCATCAATCCATTCTGTTAGTTTTCCTTCAAAGTATACCCAGAAGCTGACCACTCTTCATTCCCTGCACTGCTACCATTTGAATGTGAATCTTGTCTACTTCCCACCTGCCATACCACCGTAGCCTTATCACATAACTTTCTACTTCCTGTCTCTTCCTTCTGCCACCCACCCATCCCCACCCCAACGTCTGCCACTACCCACAGTGTTCCTTTCTCCACCCAAGAAGCAGAGTGATTCCACACTTATCAAATCAGTCTCTTCTGCTCACACTCACAGCGGTATTCCATTAGAATAAATCTCAGTGATTACCTTGGCTCCCAAAACCCTATCCTGCTTCCTATATGTGATACCTTACCACTTCTTACTGTGTCCTTGAATCCAGCCCCACTAACCTTGCCCTTCCTTACTATGCGAAGAGCATCCTCACCTCAGGGCTTCTGTCAGATCTGTACAGCTTGCTCACTTGCTCACCTCATGCAGTTCACTGTTTTAATGTAAATTCCTAAAAAATCAAGGGAGAAGCAAATCCTTTCAGTCCTCCATATGTTCACTACGTCCTTGATCCTTATATGACATTAAACATCTTTTTATTTTTATCTCCCTTACTATATTGAAAGACTGTGTTTTTCACTCTTCTATCTAGAGCCTGACAGAGTGCCCGGAATTTAATAGATACACAGTATTTGTTTAATGAATGAAATAACAGATGAGAAAATGAAGGAACACTGTTAGCAACCTAATAATTTTTCAAGATAAACCAGAATCCATCATTCTTTACGTGAAATGTCTTGACTTTTTAAATGTTAGAGACTAAACTTAATTTTTTTTTTTAATGAAAACACTGCATGGACCAATTCTGTCTGCATCAAACAAAACAAGTCCAAAGGCCAGATATAGCTCTGGTGTCACCAGTTAGTGGCCTCTTAACTAGATGCTCAGACCAGATACACTGAAATTAAAAGGATTGCACTGGATTATAAATATTGCTACCTCAGTCTTAAAAAGAAATAAGTGAGGGGGTGCCTGAATGGCTCAGTCCTTAAGCATCTGCCTTTGGCTCAGGCCAGGGACTCCCTGCTTGACAGCAAGCCTGCTTCTCCCTCTCCCACTCCCCTTACTTGTGTTCCCTCTCTCACTATGTCTGTCTCTGTCAAATAAATAAATAAAATCTTTAAAAAAAGAAAAAGGAAAGAAAGAAAGAATGTCTCCTGAGCCCAGAGTTCCTTTTTTCCTTTACTTTTTCTTCTTACACCACTGTCCGTTATCCAAATTTTCTGTAAAATAGGAAATTGGCCATATTTGCCCTACAAAGGATTACTCCTTCCTCTCCCAGCAGAAGAGGTAGCATATTTTCACTTCTTAGATTATAATATTTTAAAGCACACTGAAGCTTGGAAAAATAAATTTTAAGAAAGATTAAACAAATGTAGAAAATTTTAAGAATGAGACTCAAAGTTGCTCGCTGTATCTTAAAAGAAAAAACACTAAAGAATAATTAGCTTAAACTGTTGTGTTATAATTAGTAGGAGCTTGGTTTACTCTGAGTTATAGGCAGTGCTTTTCTCATAACTAAATAGTGCAGCTAAAAACAAATTTCATCTTTGAACATAATGACTTTGATGAAGTTCAAAGCTGCTTTGCTCTGATGGTCTAAAAACAAGTTAAATTTAAAACAAAAGGATGTAACTTTATCAGTGCACCATTCATGCTTTATGAATTTAAAAAGCAAAGCAAAACTTTTTAGTCAAACACAATATTCTTCAACTCAGTTACATAGGAAAGTTATGAGTTTTAAAATAATATTATATAGAAGTCAACAATTTTTCAGTAACTTCTCAGTCTGCTTTATGCTTTTCCATATAAATGGAATATATTTCCTCTTTATCTTTTGAATCATAAAAAACTTTGAGACTGTAAAATAAATAACTATGCATATGTAAGGGTATTTATTATAATGCAATTTTTTTTAGGCCCTGAGTTTGGGGGGAAATCTTGATTGAGAAGATTCCATAGACAACTATCTAAATCTAATTTTCCACTGAGTTTGCTGTGTCTACCCACTGATTCTCATGTCTTTGAAATGCTTATATATGAATGAGAAGGTTGGCATGGTTGAAGCACATCTGACCAACATGTCTGACTTAATCAGAATATTTTCCAATTAATATGCACCTGAAAGCATATTGATATGAATCTTTCCTAGGACACGCTCTTGTGTTGAAATATTGGATAGTATTGCTTGATCTGGGCTGTTGAGTTTGAGCTAGACTTGGAATTTTTATCACTGAGATCTTGACTACATGGCTAGCATGGGCCCATGATTTAATCAACTGGCCCAATCATAATAGAAAGCTTCCAAATGTAAAGGAATCATTTTCATTGTAGATTTTATAATGGTAAGGGTGAGCCACCAAAAGAGGTTACTGAAACTCCATGACCAGAGTTCATCCATTTAGTCAGTGAAAATTCATTGAGTATTTTTAATTGTTATACATTCTATGAGAGGCTGGACATTCTACAAAGGCTAATTTTCATGGAACCTACAGTCTAGAGGAGAATAGAACTTCATCAAATTAATATAAAATTATATACTAACTCCGACAGTATTGTAAGGGAAACCAGTTACCTCTCCTTTCCCCATAATCTGTCTTTGGTGCTTGAAATTCTACAATTCAGTCTTTACTCTTTTAAGCTTTGAAGAAAATGAAATGAGGGCTCCTGGGTGTCTCAGTCATTGGGTGTCTGTCTTTGGCTCAGACCATGATCCCAGGGTCCTTGGATCGGGCCCCATCTCTCTCTCTCTCAAATAAAATCTTAAAAAAAAAAAAAAAAGAAGAAAAAAAGTGAAAAAAGATTGTTATGTCCTAGACAGGAATGGAGGTCAGCACACTATAGTCATTGAAGGCAGAATGGCAAGATGTAAGTTGACAGAAGTATTCACAGGCGTAAATCATTCACGTTCACATAAGCTTTCTTATTCCAAGCAGCCAATAAACAAGGTGACATGTTTTGATTTATAAAGATCAAATGGCTGACTTCTCTGTAGCAATTAGATTGAAGGGCATTAAAAATGCCAGTGAGGAGACCAATGGGAAATTATTATCGGTGTTTACACAGCTGATGATTGTTGAGGGGGAGCTTGTGGCAAAAATGGTATCACTTGGTAAGAGATTGGATGTGAGGGCTGTGGAATATTTTTCTCACAGTCTTGGCTCAGTGGTGGTACACTTCCCTAAGATAAGCAATATTAGAGGAGTAGGGTGTTTCGTGGGTTTGATGGCAGGAGGAGGAGGTGGGAACATCATGGGTTTGTAATTTTAAGCATACAATTTGATAGCATATCTGTAAGTCCCCTGAAAGATAATCTTTTCCATCAGTTTTGATAAGAATAGAGTGATCTATGAACAGCATGTCACCAATGTGTTATACGTATTTATCCTGGCCATGCCCTGCCCAAGGGCTCCTGGATGAAATCCCCCCAAGTCTTCCTTTTCTAGCAGTGGGGCCTGCTCCAGGTCTGGCCTCTTCAGCATGGAAGAAAGGGTGGCTTTCTGTCTTGCCCAGAGAAGATAGCTTTTTATAATTCTTACACAGGCTCTGTGTGCGCTGACATGGTCCTGCCAATAGCTGGGGACATGGTGAGTTGGAATAGGGGACAGATTCAGCTATTTCTTTTTTTTTTTTTTTTTAAGATTTTATTTATTTGACAGAGAGAAACACAGCCAGAGAGGGAACACAAGCAGGGGGAGCGAGAGAGGGAGAAGCGGGTTTCCTGCCGAGCAGGGAGTCCGATGTGGGACTCGATCCTGGGTCTCCAGGATCTTGACCTGAGCCGAAGGCAGTCGCTTAACCAACTGAGCCACCCAGGTGCCCCAAATTCAGCTATTTTTTAAAAACAGCTTCATTGAGCTGTAATTCACATATCCTATAACTCCCCCTTTTAAAGTATGTGATTCATTGTTTTGTAGGGATTCACAGAGCTGTGAAGACAACTTCATTTGTACTTTGCATAGAATGCTCCTAGTTCACCAACACCACAGTCACTTTTAGAATATTTTCCTCATCCCCAAAAGAAATTCTGTGCCCATTTGCAGTCAGTTTCCATTTCCCCCCAAGGGCCTCCCCAGCTTGGCTCCCAGCAATCCCTCATCTACTTTCTATGGATTGTCCTGTTTTTGACATTTCATGTAAATGGGATAATACAATATGTGGTATTTTTTTTAGTAGTTTCTTCCACTTAGCATAATGTCTTGGAGATTCACCCATATTCTAACATATATTATCCTTCGTTCCTTTTTATTGCTGAATAATCCTCCATTATATGGTTATACCACTTGTTGGTATCTATTAATTGATGCTTATTAGAGTTGTTTTCTCTTTTCAACTGTTGTGAAAAATGCTGTTATAAATATGTGTAAGCATTTATATAGACATAGATTTTTATTTCTCAAGTTCATACTGAAGACTGGAATTGCTGGTTTATATGGTGATTTTGTATTAAATCTTTTGAGGAAGTGTCTACCATTTTACAGAGTCATTGCTCCAATTACAAAGTCATTGCACCAGCAATGTGTGAGGGTTCTGATTTCTCCCAGCTCAGGTAACATTTGTTTTATATGTTTTTGTTGTAGCCATCCCAGTGGGTATGAGTTGTTACTTACTGTGTTTTTGATTTGCTTCTCTCTTGTGACTGATGATGTTGAACATGTTTTCATGGATTTATTGGCTATTTGTATATCTGCTTTGGATAAATGATCTATTCATAGATTTTGCCCATCTTTTAATTGAGTTGTCTTTTTATTGCTGGGTTGTAAGAATTATTTATACATTCTATATATTAGTCATTTGTCAGATATCTGGAAATATTTCCTACCATTCTGTGTGTCCAAATGTAGGGTTTTTGAGTCACCTCTTTAAAACTCTGGGGTCATTTTTAGAAATCTTCTGTGAATACTTGACTGAAAAAGGGGTACCTTCAATCTGGGAGTGATTCAATAAGGTAAAAGTGATATTCTATAAATATTATGCTACTCACACCAGTGTACTAGCGTGAAATGAAATCAGGGTTAGAAGTTGAAGACCTTATTCTAGTCTTGGCTCAGTTAACGAATGGGAATCACCCAGCTTCTCTGGGCCTCAGTTGTTTATGTTTTGTTTTGTTTTTTAAGGGAGATCTGAGCACCTGAAATATTCTCCTGTTCTACCTTGTATGATTCTAAGGTTAGAAGTTAAGCTGAACAGAATTAAGCTAGTGTTATTTTCAAGGCAAAGATGCTAACTTCTTGATTTTGACACATCTGAGAGTTTCACATGGAATATCTTTTGTTCCTTCATTTTATCAAGTATAATAACAGCCTTTAGAACCCTTTTGCCTTTTTCCCTTCCAAGGGGTATTTGTTGAAACTAAGAACTAAATAAGAAGCCTATAAACTCTGTTTCTGCAGGATAATGTAATTTCACAGTTTAAGGAGTAATGCTTAAACTCCAAAATCTGTTATCTGAAAAAGACTCCTTTGTTTTTGTGCCTATGGATGTTGTTTATTGCATGTGGCCCTCGTTTGCTGTAACCACAGGGTTGGCACTGTGGAGAATCTTGAAACTTTCCTGTTGCATATTGAAATATGGTAGCATTCATGGAAATCCAGTTAATTGTTTAGTATAGTTTTTTGTTTTGTTTTTTGTTGGTTTTTTGTTTTGTGTTTTGTGTTTTTTTTTTTTTTGCTTTTTCCCTAGCTGTGGTTTTTGTCTTATTCAATTGGTTTTAGCTAATTCCATCATTAAAAATGTGATCAGTTAATTCTAAGAAGTCAAATAGGGCATTTCCTACAGGGGTAGTAGTATTAGAAAGGAGTCATCTCCATCAGTGTGGGCCAATCACTGGCCATATTGTGAAATATATTATTTTAGATTCTTTGTTAATGATGACAATATGTCTCTAGTCTGAGCATGTAAAAGATTTCTGATCTCTGAATTACATGGACATTTTAGATTTTACTCCATTTCATTTAAAAAATAAATAAATCTTCTTTGATGTTAAACCTTGGTGGGCTTTCAGCTCTCTTCCCTTTTCTGTCAGTTACCAATCATGATAAACTTCTAGACACAAGGTTTTGCTTAAAATAGCAATAGTATTTTATTTTAACTTCTTATACATATTTTTGAATACAAAGCCTGTTGTATGTATCATTGTGGGAATCAAAGAAAAAATGTTGCTTTTTACGACTCTGATTCTGATTCCTTTCAAATTGAGTGCAATTGTATAAAAAATAAGTCCCGTGAAATCCTGCCTTATCAGAGTCCAGTAATCCCAGAGACTTGGAAATTTCCCGAAGCTGGCAAAATCACCAGGCCATTTGGCCCTTTGATTAACTGGCATTCTTCCGTATGGGTTTTCTTCTGTTCCAATATAATGCCATTACAGTAGAAGCAGATTGAATGCTTCTCAGGATAGGTCAGTTTTATTTACCTGAACCTCAGAAAAGTTCTTGCTTAGAAATCATCTTCCTGTTGTTTTGTTTTATTTTCCCTCTTTGGTCACTGTTGGAGTATTCTTTCATTGCCGTTCCGTTGGATTTTTGTTGTTGTTGTTTGTTTTATTTTATCGCTTTGCCTTAACTCTAAAAGCAGTTTCTTGTCTACAGCAGAACTGTTGTGGCTCGTCCATGAGAGAGAATGTTGCCTGGTAAATGTAGCAGCTGGTTGGGTGGTATATTTTAAGTTAAAACCAAATGGTTTGTGAAAAGACTAGATTGAATTCAACCCTTTAATTTCACATAAAGCACTATTATAGGTGTGTGGTGTTTTGTAGTGCATTGTGTACCATAATTTTTAGGTTGTTGTGCTATTGTGTAGTATGCTAAACATATTTTGTAATTTTTTTCTTCTCCAGGAGCATCTATTTAATTGAGTCCTGATTTAATGCTCATCCATTATATTGCTGTGATCCTATTTTGCAAATGTTGGGAAATGTCTTTAAGATCATACCTGGAATCATGTAATTACACGAGTAATTATCAGAGTAATTATCTCTTTTGGTGCCTTTTTTTTCCCTGCTTTCCCTCTTTCCTATGTTTCTTATTTTTCTTCAATCTGAAGTTATGACTTAAAAATCAAAGTACCTTTTATAAGGTATTACCTTATAAATTACTTTATATAATATTTCACTATATATGTTTAAGTTATGACTTAAAAACCAAAATACTTTTTATAAGGTATTACCTTATCAAATTATCTTATATAGTGTTTCACTCTATATCCATACTTCGTAGGGTTTCTCTTGTTTATTAGTTTTAGAATGATCTGATTTGCCAAAGACATACTAATGACCCTTTTATACTTTTTGAATTGTCTGCCCTAAACCTTCTGTGATAATGCAAAGCATATGTTACTAAAAAGTACAGTACGTCTTTTTTTTTTTTTTTTAAGATTTTATTTATTTGACAGAGAGAAACACAGCCAGAGAGGGACACAAGCAGGGGGAGTGAGAGAGGGAGAAGCAGGCTTCCTGCCGAGCGGGGAGCCTGATGTGGGACTCGATCCTGGGTTTCCAGGATCATGACCTGAGCCTAAGGCAGTCGCTTTTCCAACTGAGCCACCCAGGCGCCCCTACAGTACATCTTTTAAAAAAAATTCTGTTGGCTATAAATGATACTTAAAAACTTTAATTTCAACATTTCAAACAACAATCTCTTTTATAAAATAGAATATTTCGTCATTGCAGTTATTTGATTTGGTGATGTTATTGATGAAAATTTCCTACAGTGAACACTAATCAATTCTTCTTCTACACGCAAACCATGCTTAACAATGCTGTCTATCACTTTCCCAGTAAGGTTTTATTCCTTTCCACTCAAAAATGTTGATATATAATGATTTCAGATGAATGGATCTCTTTTTTCATTTTGCATTCCTAAAATGTTAATTATGACTTCTTGATTTTCAAGTTTGCATTTTTATAACTGCCTTCTTAATATAGTAAATATACTTTAATGCATATACGAAAAGTTTTGTTCTTTTTTTAAAAGATTTTATTTATTTATTTGACTGAGAGAGAGATCACAAGTAGGCAGAGAGGCAGGCAGAGAGAGAGGAGGAAGCAGGCTCCCTGCTGAGCAGAGAGCCAGATGTGGGCCTCTATCCCAGGACCCTGAGATTATGACCTGAGCCGAAGGCAGAAGCTTTAACTCACTGAGCCACCCAGGCGCCCTGAAAAGTTTTTTTTTAAATCTATATTTTTAGTTTGTCTAGTAGACAGCTTGTTAATGAAAAGTCCCACTCAATGCATAGTCTTTAGATACATTTTCTTCTGTGACAGCTCATCTCACTTTCAAGCTCCCGTTTAGAACAGGTATTAATGATATGACATATAATTATATATGTCTTAGCTTTTTCTCACTACCAGATCATATGTCTCCTAACATACAATAATAGTTTCACATAATATTTTAGGAATTGATCTCAGCTTCATGATTCTCTTTTTCTTTCTTCCTTGGCTATGAATGTTGTTATTAATATTTTAATTATGCCTTTTCAGAAAGTAATCTTTTTTAAGATTTTATTTATTTATTTGATAGAGAGAAACACAGCTAGAGAAGGAACACTGGCAGGGGGAGTGAGAGAGGGAGACGCAGGTTTCTTGCTGAGCAGAGAACCTGATGTGGGGCTTGAACCCGGGTCTTCGGGTAGGCAGATGCTCAACGACCAAGCCACCCAGGCACCCCTTATTATGCCTTTTCAAATGCCCTGTCTCAGTGCAGTCAGCAAGTCAAAACCCTTTTTTCTTGACAAGACCCTGGGTTGGTTCCTCTGCACAGAATTCAGTATCCAGGAAGACTAATATTAATATTATGCCACTTACTATGTTTATCTTCTTCCTTTGTCTCTCTTATTTTATTTTATTTATTATTTGACAGAGAGAAACACAGCTAGAGAGGGAACACAAGCAGGGGCAGTGAGAGAGGGAGAAGCAGGCTTCCCGCCGGGCAGGTAGCCCGATGTGGGGCTCGACCCGGTCTCCAGGATCAGGACCTGAGCCGAAAGCAGTTGCTTAACCAACTGAGCCACCCAGGCACCCCCTCTTCCTTTGTCTCTTACTGCCTCCTGACTTTGTTCCTGCTGAGTCACTTGCCCTTCTGCCAAACTCCCTTGTTCTCTCCATCTTTCTCTCCTCTCACACTGTTTTTTTTGGTGTCTTTTCAGTCCCTGCTTGTTTTCTTTTGGACGCTTTCAGGGACAAGTGATAGAAACTCAAATCAGAATTGGTTAGAACTCCAAATGGATTTTTTGGCTCCTGCATCTGAAAAGTCCTGGACAAATTAGCTGTTACCAAGGCTGGATTTAGGAGTTCAGAAATGCCCCGGGTCTCAGTCCCACTGCTTCCTACTTTCCTGAGTTGGCCTCCCCTCTGCTGGCCTAGCTCTGAAGCAGCTTCTGTCTGTCTGCTTTCCATCGTGATCGCTGACAGGCATCCCAGGATAGAGATTTGCTTCTCTTTCAGCGTTCACACCTGAATCCCGGGGGTAGGCCTGACCCACCTGGAACAGGAGACCTGTTCATCCTGGATCTACCCTCTAACCATGTGGCTGGGATCTACCAATTGGCTGAGCTTTATTCAGTCCTTAGACACTGAAGTGGGTGGTAGGGAAAGTGCCCTAAAAAGAAATCAAAGAAAGGTTCTTTAACAAAAAGAGAATTGGATGCTGCAGAAGCAAAAGTGAGGTTTCTACTATAACTTTCTTTCAGATGGAGAAATACATATTTTAATAATAATTTTTTAAGATTTTATTTATTTATTTGACAGAGAGAGATCGCAAGCAGGCAAAGAGGCAGGCAGAGAAAGAGGAGGAAACAGGCTCCTCGCAGAGCAGAGAGCCCGGTGCAGGCCTTGATCCCAGGACCCTGAGATCATGACCTGAGCCAAAGGCAGAGGCTTTAACCCACTGAGCCACCCAGGCGCCCGAGAAATACATATTTTTGTGTATGTGCAAAGATGACTCCTGGTCAAGAATAAGATGGCATTTAATTCTCTTGGAAAAAATCACTTTACAGGGCTTTCTAGATTTTTCCTCTTATTGCAACAGCACGGGAAAGCTGTTTTGGATGTGGTAGATTAATTGAGGCTCTAGTCCCATTGTTTGCCTCTTTTCTGTTATAACCTTTAGAGTCTAGTGTTCTTTTTCCTTATATAATGTACAAATCCCTGCATTCCTTAACTGACTTGTGTGTGTGTTAGCAATGTTAAAGGACCTTTACTTATTTTTTGTTTCTCCTGTCTATCTGCGCAATACTTACTACCATATGTGGGATCATTTTATATACTTCGTATCCCTGGAATTGCACATAGTACCTGAGGGAAAATAATTTTGCAAGCTGACTAACAATTATTGAGGGCCTACTATGTACCCACTACTTTTCTAAGTGCTACGGGAAGCATAGGCCCACCTGAATATACTAGGAAGCTGCAATTGTCAGAGGGTTCTTAGGGAATGTCTGTTTACAAATTTCAACAGGATCACATGTAACGGAAACAGTAAAATGTGATACATATACTCTTGGCTGGAAAGCATCATTTCTTTTCCCTGTGGATTTTTGTTTTTAAATTCAACAGTTGTGTAATATGAATTTACTGTATGAGATGGAATTTTTTTCCCTGAATAGGCACTTAGCACATACTGTCCTCTGGGTTTAGTAGCTCTCTAGTAAATGTTTTTGATTGGCCTTCTTTGGACTGGGGTCTAAGTACTGTGGCTTTGGTGGCTGGATTTTAAGCTGTCACCATGTTCTGCCACCACTCTTTCATGTCAACTACGCTCTTCTTTTCATGCCTTAGCAGTATTTTTCTATAATCTTGCCTTATAACTATATATATCATCAGCAAAGAAGAAATCAGAATATGGTAGGTTGGGTCCCATAACCAGGTTTATTTGGGGACCAACAGATAATATATTCGGTTGAGAATTTTAAGTGCTGCTTAACAAAAGCACGGATTTTTTTGGCATGTGCATATTTAAATATAGTAACGATAAATAGTATCTGTTGAGCATTTATTATAGACCATGCACAGTGCTAATAAAATCATTTACATAGTCATCGCATTTAATCTTCATAACAATGTGTGAAGTTCACACAGCTGTCAAGAGGAGAGTCAGATTCTAAAGCCTTACACTTTTCATCCAAAGTCTATGTTTTAATTACTACACAAATGTTGACTCTGGGTAAAAAGAACTATGCAGAGCATTGGGGTTCCTGGCCCAGTTGGTAGACCATATGTCTCTTGATTTTGGGGTCGTGAGTTCAAACCCTTTGTTGGGTGCAGAGCCTACTTAAAAAAAAAAAAAAAAGAAGAAGAAGAAGAAGAGGAATTATGCAAAGCATTGAAGTCCCAGGTATGTTTACTAGGAAACTGACATCATCAAGGGGCTCTTACAGAAAGTCTGCTTAGAAATTTAAACTGGATCAAATGTAATAAAAACACTAAAACCAGGTACATATACCTTTGGTTAGGTACCACCATTTCTTGTCCCTCTGGGCTGCTTGCATATTTAACAGATTTGTAACATGGATTGATTTTTAAATGCCAGTAGACAAGACAGAAGATTATTTAGACCACGGCATCATTTCACTAGAAAGTGAAGGGTGTGAATAAAACACACTGGCTCTCCAGGAGATGTTGACCTCAGAACAAAACAACAACAAAGTAAGACATGTTTTTCAGATTTCCTTAAGTAACTGACCAGGAAACCAGCCACAACAGTGTTAAAGTGGAAACATATAACGTTTATAAGACAGCCTCGTCCCTGCTGTGAGATATGTCTGCATGAGGTGCAAACTCATTTGACATCTTGTGTAGGAAAATCTGGAATCCAGAAAACCAATTAGTTGCATACAGTGGCATTCACAAAAGGAGTCGGCTTTATAATGAGAGAGAGAACCATGGATTCTAACACCAGGAGACTAGGGTAGGTTTGCTTCACTCCCTCTCCCAGCTGCCAGGAATCCTACATTGTTAGCTTTTAATCTTGCACTTTTTTACTTACTCACCAAAATTCATTTCTATTGGTATTGATGTTATCTATCACTCATTTGCAGATCTTCAGAGATATTAAGCACTATATGAGAGACAACAGGGACATAGCACAGACTCATGAAGTTTCAATCTTATTACAGAAAAGAGACATACACAAAATGCAAATTAGCTATCTACACATTATAGCAATCAAAAAATTAATGAGTCAGAGTTGTTAGCCTTTCACCAAACTAATCATTACTGAGTTCATTTGATAATTCATTTAAATGGCCTTTTATTGGGACGCCTGGGTGGCTCAGTTGGTTAAGCCACTGCCTTCGGCTCAGGTCATGATCCCGGAGATCCGGGATCGAGTCCCACATCGGGCTCCCTGCTCGGCGGGAAGCCTGCTTCTCCCTCTCTCGCTCCCCCTGCTTGTGTTCCCTCTCTCACTGTGTTTCTCTCTGTCAAATAAATAAAATCTTTAAAAAAAAAAAAAAAAGAAATCTTAAAAAATAAAAAAATAAAAAAATAAATGGCCTTTTATTGGGGCTCCTGGTTGGCTCACTTGGTTAAGCAACTGCTTTCGGCTCAGGTCATGATCCTGGAGACCTGGGATGGAGTCCCACATCAGGTTTCCTGCTCGGCGGGAGGCCTACTTCTCCCTCTCTCAGTCCCTCTGCTTGTGTTCCCTCTCTCACTGTGTTTCTCGCTATCAAATAAATAAATAAAATCTTTAATAAATAAATAAATAAATAAATGAGCTTTTATTGAGCAAGTTCAGTGTACCAGTCACAATTCTAAATATTGGGGGTATAAAGACATGCTCCCATGCCTTTAACTGACCCACAGCTTAACAGGAAAGGCAGACTGATCTACAGGTAACAGTTTGAGGAAATTATTGAAGCACTAAGTAAGGAGAGATTGACAAGGCCAAGAAGAATATGAAAGGTTATACTTGGGAGATACCATTTGTTTTTGGACTTCAAAAACTTGTAGGTCTGCCTTAAACAAATAAAAGATAGGCTTTATCCTAGGTATAGGAAGGTCATCAAAGATGAATCAGAGCTCTGAACCTTTGGAAGTTGGCTGATAGTCTAATTTGTTGGGGCCCATGTCACATAAGTCATCAGATCTTTGGGTATTGACACTGCTATAGATTTTTGGAAATATTCTAAGCAGTAGGATTTTTGTTTTGTTTTATTTTTTAAGTATAGGCAAATGGATACAAGCGAATTGTTTGGTTTTTTGGTTTCTTTTTGTAATAAATTATATAAGAAAGAGAATGTTGAGAAGTATGATTAGATGAAAGAGGTCTTATATGCCATGATATGGAATTTGAAAATTAATCTCTAGGTAATGAAGGGCCATTACATATTAGGACTGGCAGAATGACCAGATTTGTGCTCCAGGACATTTAACCTGGCAGGATAATATGATGGTATGGAGGTAAGGAGTTTAGAAAAAAGGGCTAATTAGGAGGACACAGAGAGAGGCAGAAGGAAAGAGGTTAAGCTGATTTCTGTGATAAACGTGTCCAAATAGACTTGACTGGACTTGGGTGAGGAACAAAGAAGCAAGATGACTCTAAGTTGATTCTTAGCTTTTGAGTGATTAAAGGGTATTGTGATAGCTGGAAAATAATGGGTAAAATAGGGGTTTGTTCTTTTAGAAATTTATTAAGTTATTCAACAGCCAGTATTTTAGTTGTTGTAGGTACTCAGTGGAAAGACTTAAAATTTGCACATAATATGACAGAAAGCCACATTGCTGTTGCTTTCCCCAACCCCAGGTTGTTCTAACTTAGAAGAATAAATCATAGTGGAAGGGTAATGGAGAAAGGTCATTGAGTGATAGGAAGCCTTCTTGTAACCGTTATCTGATTTCTTATAGTTGTGAAGTATAATTGAGTAGCAAAACTGATTGAACAAGGGAATATTCGGTAATGAATTTGCTTATAAAATTGCTCCACATTGTAATATCCCTCCCTAGTAATATCCCTAGTGTCAACCATACTTATTCCTGAACCATTTTTGGCAAACCTTCTCAGTGATTGATCATTTATGTATCCAACAATATAATGCAAATTAGAGGCAGATTGGAAAGTGAAATTGCAGTTTTACTGAAATTCCATATTAGTGGAGATTAATGCATCTATGTTCAGAAATAGATAATATCTGAACCTACTTGTCAATTTTAACATCATCACAAAGGGGGCATCTAGAATTAAGTGCCTCTTGATTTGAAGCCATAGAAAGTATACATGCCTCCTATGAATAGTAGTTACCAATAAAAAAATAAATAAAAGAGGAAGCACCTGGATGACTCAGTTGGTTAAACATTTGACTCTTGGTTTTGGCTCAGATCATGATCTAGGGTCCTGGGATTGAGGCCCCCCCACTGAGCTCTGCACTCAGCAGGAAACCTCCTTGAGATTCTCTCTCCCTCTTCCTTTGCCCCTCCCCTCTCTAAAAACTAACTAAATAAATAAAATGGACAGTAACTTGACTCTAATTAAGCCTGTAGGTTAAACTACCAGTTAAAGGGTAGTAGTTCATGTTAAAACACAGAGAGGCAATTAACCCAACCCATATTGTAATCAAGTCAGTAGCACAAATGTCTGATCTTTCTTCAACAAATAAATGTGAAAAAAGAGGGGGAAAAAGGAGAAGAGGAGAAGGAGGGAGAAAGAAAATGAAACAAAAAGCTCATTGTCTTCATCGCATTTGGTCTGCTATAGCAAGTAACTCAGACAAGATAACTTAAAAACAAAAGAAATGTATTTCTCACAGCTCTTAAGTCTGGAAGTCTGGAGAGCAGAGTGCCTGCAGGGTCAGCTGAGGGCCCTTTCTGGATCGCAGACTTCTTGTTATATCCATATATGACGTAAGGGGTAAAAATCAGTGCATCATATCAACCAGGTACAGAAGAAGAATCATATGATTGTGTCAGTAGACAGAGAAAAAAGCATTTAACAACATCCATACGTGATAAAAGTCTCTCACCAAGTTAGGAATCCAAGGTAATGGCCTCCATTTGGTGAACTGCATCTTTAGCCTACAACTAATATACACAGTGGTGAAGGACTGTATGGTTTTCCCATTAGATCAGCAATAAGGCAAGGATGTCCATTCTTACTTCTCTTATTCAACATAATGCTCTCTTATTCAACATAGTATTAGAAATTCTAGCCACTTCAGTAAGGTAAGGAAAAGAAAGGTATGCATATTGAAAAGATAAAAAAATATCACTCTATATGCATATCTTATGTCTAAAATCTCAAGAAATCTATGAAATTCTCTTTGAAGAAAGTTCAACAGGGTCAGAAAAACAAGTTCAACACACTTAAAACAGACTCATTTTTATATGATAGCAAATAAACTGATTGAAACCAAAATCACAAACATGATACCAGTTACAGTTACTCCAAAGAAAATGAAACACTTAGGTGTACACTTTGCAAACCATATTCAACATCTTTATGTTTTAGTTGTATAATGCTGTTGAAAGTAATCAAAGTATACTTAAATATATATGGGAAATACCATGTTCCTAAATTGGAAAACTGAACATAATAAAGATGTCAGTTCTCTCCAGTTGCATCTACAGGTTTTGCTAATAAAATCCCAGTGAGATTTATTTTGTTTTGTTTTATTTTTATGTAGAGAAAAGCTTATTCTAAAATTTATGTGGATGGGGCAGCTGGGTGGCTCAGTTGGTTAAACAACTGCCTTTGGCTCAGGTCATGATCCTGGAGACCCGGGATCGAGCCCCACATCGGGCTTCCTGCTCAGTGGGAGGCCTGCTTCTCCCTCTCTCAGTCCCTCTGCTTGTGTTCCCTCTCTAGCTGTGTTTCTCTCTGTCAAATAAATAAATAAAATCTTTTAAAAAATAAATAAATAAATAAAAATAAAATTTATGTGGAAAGGTACAGACCCTAAATAGTTAAAGGAATCTTGATGTAGAAGAATAAAGGATAAGGAATCACTATATCTGATCTTAAGAATTAATATTTAGCTATAATAATTAAAACTAGGTTGTATTGGGGGATGGGTAGACACATAGAACAAGGAATACAAAGAAGAATCCAGAAATAGGCTCACACATGTACTCTGAGCTGATTTTTTTTTTTAAGATTTTATTTATTTGACAGAAACACAGCCAGAGAGGGAACGCAAGCAGGGGGAGTGAGAGAGAAAGAAGCAGGCCTCCCACCCAGCAGGGAGCCCGATATGGGACTCGATCCCGGAACTCCGGGATCATGACCCAAGCTGAAGGCAGTCGCTTAAACAACTGAGCCACTCAGGCGCCCCTGAGCTGATTTTTGATAGAGATGCAGAGGCAATTCAATGAAGGAAAGAAGGCCTTTACAACAAATGGTGTTGAAGCAATTGGATATTCATAGGCAAAACTGTGAATCTGGAGTTAAACCTCACACTTTAAACAAAAATTGACTCAAAAATGAATCATGAACTTAGATATAAAGTGTGAAACTATAAAAACTCCAAGAAAAATAAGGGAAAAAAATCTTTGCAATTTAGAGCTAGCTTAAGAGTTCTTAGACTTGACACTAAGAGCATGATCCATTAAAAGAAAAATTTATAAATTGGACCCCAGTAAAATTTAAAAAAAAAACAGCAAAAAACAAACAGAACAAACAAACAACAAGAAAAAAACAGATCATGGAAAGAGAATGAAAAGATACATTACCGACTAGGAGGAAATATTGGAAGCAATAGGTGTGCTGATGGTAAGACTTAGGTTAACTGGAAGAAAAAGAGGTTAGCTGTTGGAAATAGTGTGCAGGATTTAAAATAAATAATGAGCTGATTAGATTTGCCTTAAATTATTCCAGGAAAAACAGAAAAGCCAGAATTTAGAAAACCAATCTAAAGAAATAATAAAAAGATAATAAAAGAAGGGTATAGTCTTTTGGGGAAGCATTTAGCAAACTACCTTCAAGGATAAAGACCTTGAAAGTTACAGACTTTTAACTGAGAACTAATGGATGCGGAGGGAATGGAAGAGGAAAGTAAAAGAGTGGATGGAGAAAGTTTTAGCAGAGGAAACACCATGTGTAAAAGATGAGTGACAAGAAAAGCAGCAAGCACTGGACATCCCAGGGCCTGAGAGAAGTTTGATGGTTGGACCCAAGAATTTCTAAAGATGAATGGTGAGAGATGAGGTTGAGGGAAGAGGCAGGCAGAGATCTGGGAAGCTTTGTTAAGAAGTCAGTTCAGCAGAAAGCCATTGGGATGGTGTAAGCAGTAGAGTAGAGAATGAAATCTGCGTGCTGACAATGGGCAGGGCGGTTTGAAAGAATGGGTTGATGATGGTAGCCTGGATAAGGATCTTAGCCTGGGAAATGTAGACGAAAAGATAGGAGGCATTCAGAGAAGGAACTAACAGACTTGGTGATGCACTGGGTGTTGGGAAGAAGAAAGAGGGGAAAGCGGTAGTGAGAACCCTCTGGAATTGAGAGGATGATATCTGGAAGAGGAAACATGGTGAAAAGAGAGGGAGTTCCATGGAGGACACTGCACAAACACCCCAAGACATGGCAGAGAGATGAGGTGTCAAAGGGTCCATCAGAGTCCAGGCAGAGCAGGGTGGCTGTGGAGCACTCAGTCAAGTTGAGAAAGGCTTTGGCTGAGCTTCCCATGAAGCAGATGAGTTTAGTGGTCTTTAACTGAATAAAATATAGCTCTGGTATTTAAAGTTGCCTAACCTGAGACTGGGGATTTATGGTTGTGTCCAGCTGGAAGACAACAAAACTAGAAAGAGAGAAAACTGTGGTCTGTTGAATCTTTATGGCTATGGGGCTTGGAACCAAACAGATCAGGTTTCTTTTCTTTAATTATATTTAGCTAAATTCACACTATTGGTGTATAGATCTAAAGGTGTTAACAGTTGCATCAGCAACACAATCAAGATCCCCAGCTGTCCCTTTATAGTCAAATTTCCCTTATTGCTTACTTTTGAAAACCACCCATCTCTTTTCTGTGACCATACTTGTACCTTTTCTAGAAGGCCATATACATGGGATCCTATAGTACAGAACTTTTTGAGTCTGGCTTCTCTGCAGGTCATATACTCTCTCACACCTACTCAGTGCTCCCCTTGTAGGAAATGAGCAGCCATAGAAATGGGTGTGGTTGTGTCTCAATAAAGCTTTACTTGTGAGCACCAAAATTTTCATTTCATATAATTTTCACATGTCATGAAACAGTATTAGTTTTGATTAGTTTCAACTATATATAAAAATAATTTTTAGCTCCCAGGCTGCACAAAAACAGGCACAGGCTAGATTTGGCCCTCGGGCCATAGCTCACCAACTCCTGAAACCTTAGTACAAGATACTTTGTGAGTCCTGGAAAATGTAAGCTCTGTTTATTATTTATGTTTTACAAATTCCCATTGCTAATCAGAAAAGGAGAAAATACACATCTTACTCCCGCAGAGAGCTAGTTACGTGGACCTCATCCAATTACAAAACACATCCTCCCTCAGTCTCTGTAGAATTGCTTTTACTCATAGATTCAGCGGTGTTGACCATTTGTTCCCATTTGCCTGGGACATTTTCAGTTTTTGTCTGTTTTCCCTGTCTCATGCCTAGTTAATGCCTAGATAATGTTCAAAATTGCCTTTATGTAGATGTTTTTATATGGTCAACCCAGAGTAAGTTCATCGGCCAAGATAGAAGATCCTGTAAGGGGCATCCATACAAGTCTCACCACTGCGTCCCCAGGAAGATACAGGCGAGGGGCCTGCCCTTGATACCAGCACATAGAGCTTCTTTATGGGAACCTATAGGACTTTTTTCTTCTAGTCAGTATCAGGTATGGTTGTGTTTTACTCACTGAACTAAAGAAGAAAAACTTTCTGGACATTGTGAATTATTTAACGAAATAAATGTTTTCTTCATGATTGTTAGAAAGCTCAGAATGGAGTTAATGACTTGAATGTAAGTAGATAGGACTTTATAACAGTTTCGGACTCTATTTTTTGTGGGGTTTTTTTTGCTCCTACTTTTTTAATTTCTTGGATGCTTCTAATTTGTTGTCACTTATTAATTGAACTATCCTTTTGGGCCATGCAATTTTTTTTTTCTTTAACAAGACAAAGCATTAAACATTTAATGAATTTTATCTTCTACTAGACTTGATAAATGCTAAATGTGAAAAATGTCTTATTTTTATACCGTGTGTGTATAATGGTACACACATAAGAAGTCAAAGTAAACATTTTCTTCATTGGATTATTTTAAAAGAGCAGAAGGAATTCTTCCATCATATCTCTTTTTCTAAAACTATTTTAAATTTAAACAGTACTTTTTCTTCCAGTGGGAAGTGTGGAGGGGGGAGGGAGCCTTGTGTATTAACCTGTTGAGGTAAATTATATTATTTTATATTCCTATTTTACTTATGAGAATACTGAGTTTCAGAAAGTAATTTGCTTTAGGCACATAGTTGATGACAAAGTATAAATGCAAATCTTTGCCACTTAACTATAAATCAAAGACTGTTAACACCTATACATATCAGACTTCTAAAATTGTGTCTTAATGGAAAGTAGTTTTCTGAAAACCATTACCCACGTGGAGTACATTAAACTTTTGCAAACAATCAAAAACACTTAAATCTTTTATACTCCACACTAAATGGTGACTTCCTTTTTTTCCTCCAAAGTCAGTTATATAATCTTGTTTATCATAAGATTCTATAAAATATCAGATTTTAATAATATTAAAATAGGACACTAACTTCTGGAACATTAAGTTTATCATAGAACTTTATAAAGGGCAGTATTTTAATGTTAAAAATAAAATCTGCCATTAACACATTATAGGATGTTTGTGGAAGAAGTTTTATCACCGTTCTATTTATTGACCTTTAGAATTATTATGGCATATAGAGTATATAGAAAAAAACTTCTTGGTAAGTAGTTTTTTGTTTTTGTTTTGTTTTTAACGTACTCTTAATCTTTGGCTATTTCAACATAAATGGAATATTTCGAATTCTCAGCTGGATGAGAGGAATACAACATGTTCTTCTGCCAAAAATGTTTAACCCAAGTCATAACAAAGAAAATTGAGAAAGTTTGGTGGTTTTTTTTGAAAATGTGAATTAGTTACAATGAAACTCCCTACCAGTTCTTGGCTTTCTATTTAAAGACACGCTCAACAACCTAACTGTTTTAGACAATTTACTTTCCGCCCCTGAAAACCGTATGAATATCAGGTGTTTTCACTAGCACATACCACCTAGTGGTAAATGAGCAGATTATCTCTTTCTGTGTTTTCATCTGTTCCTACGTACTGACATTAAGTTACTATTTTAGTATTGTACTTTACTGTTCTAAAAGAAACATGTCATTTTTCGTATCTATCCCCCTCATTTTGAGCCCATTAATGCAACAAAATCCTAACACATTGCCAGGAAATTGTATAGGTGGGTGGAGCTGGCTTTAGGATTCTCCGGATTTCAAGTCTAGACTGCTGTGGTACCTTTGAAAGAAGATGCTCGTGGGCAAAGAAAATGGGTTTTGTAAATCAGAAAAGTAATTAAAGTTGAATATTCTAGAATTGCTTTTTTATTTCTTTTTTTATAGTGGGTAGGTCTTCATTTAAAAAATAACATATGCTTATGTGAAATGTTAAAACCCTGCAATGAAGGGTAGGCCCTCTTCCCACCTGCCTATTGGTGTTGCCAGGACACAGTTAAGTGTCTGTTGGAGCATAGAGCATATAGCTCTAAATATTAAAGCCAACAGACTGTCCAGCACCTTACAATTCCCATTCAACATATTTTGGAGATTGTTCCATATCAAACATATGGCTCTGATTTTTTCCTCCCACAGCTGTGTAATAATCAATGGCATAGACCACTAGATTCAAAGTATGGTTCCCGAGAGCAATAGCATCAGCTTCACCTGGGAACTTATTTTAAATGTAGATTCTGGGGCCCCACCTCTGATTCATCACATCATATAATGTTGGGTGGGACCCAGGATCCAGTGTTGTTTTAACAAGACCTCATGTGATTCTGATGCCCAGTAAAGTTTGAGAACCAGGGCTTCAGATGAACCATGTTCTTTATACTGGTTTCTATTAAAAACCATTTATGTTTCTTATAGACTTTTTCTTTGGTGAACAGTGCTACAATGAATATCTTTGTGTATAGACCTTTTATAGAGATTGGTAGAAATTAGTTAAATGGCTTTCCAAAGTTATACCAATTTCTATTTCCACCGGTAATGTATGAGATTTTTCTTAGTATTTCTCAATGAGGGAGCAGAAGGCTAGCTGAGGACATTGCACACCTCTCCTCAGAACCGCCCCCAACTCCTGCTTGGGATTTGTGGGGTATTCCTCCAGGAAGTTCCCACCTGTTTTAAAGACTTACTAGAGGGAAAAATAAGTGTACCTTGACAATGGCAAGGCCTCCAGTATTTCCCAGGTCCTCTTTAGCATATGAAAGACCTTTTGAAAACTCCCTTTTTTCCTCCCCCCAACCCCCAAGTATAAAATCAGCCACCCCTCACAACCTCAGTGTCACAGCTCTTCCTGCCCATAGGTCCTGTCCCTGTGCTTTAATAAAAGCACCATTTTGGGGGCACCTGTGTGGCTCAGTCATTGAGCATCTGCCTTCCGCTCAGGTCATGATCACGGAGTCCCAGGATGAAGTCCCGCAATTGGGCTCCCTGCTCGGCGGGAAGCCTGCTTCTCCCTCTCTCACTCCCCCTGCTTGTGTTCCCTCTCTAGCTCTGTTTCCCTCTGTCAAATAAATTTTTTTTAAAAAAGCACCATTTTGCACCGAAGACATCTCAAGAATTCTTTCTCAGTTGCCAACTCCAGACCCAACCCCACCAAACCTCACTTATTTCCCAAATCTACATCGGGTTTCTGAAATGATCTTTCTTGAGATTTTCTTCTCTATTCTTATAATTGGAACATTAGAAGGCTTTTTTTTTAACTGTATCTCAAAAAATGGTATATGTTTATATTTCAAATAGCTAGAAAGCACAATATAAAACCTACCCTACCACAGTAATAGACACAACTATCATTCGCTGAAAGCCTACTATGTGTTAAGAGACTCTATTCACTTAATTTTCATAAGCCGGCAAGCGATGGACTGTTTTCATTTTTTAGATAAGAGGTGAGAAGGAAAGACTCAGCATGAGTCATTCTCTTGCTATTAAATGATTGTACAACTACATATGATCATAACAAATTATTATAAAAATAAGAGATGTACTTTCTCTTTTGAGAAATATGTAATTATATTGCCTTATGTGTCCAGAATTTTCAAACAATTCTCTTGCTTAATGATAATGTTCTAAGAATATCTCTCTGAATGTTAAGAGTCCTGGGTAAATATTTTTGCCTTACTCTATAATAAAATACTCAGCTATTCTCCTGAATATTTGGAAGAAGACCAATTAATGCTAAATGGCTTTTGGTAAATGTCAGAATTAAAATGACCTCAGTCAACCCAAGCCTACCGTTTCATGAAGGATAAAGTATGTCAGAGGGTTTTCTGCCTATCAGATACACTATCCATTTGTGCACAATTGCAAAATATTTCACCCTCAGCTTGCTACTTGGACTAATCAATTTTATATTTATACTATTGTACATTTTATATTTAATAGGTCCAAAGCCCTTCCACCACGTAGATAGCCTGAATCTCTAGGGGCAGACCCTGGGAATATTCACTTTAAACATGCTCCCCTGCTGATTAATAGAAGTCAAACTGGAATTTATTCTTCTCTCTATTAAAAATAATGGCTGGTTTTCTTGGGGCACCTGGTGGCTCAGTGGGTGAAAGCCTCTGCCTTCAGCTCAGGTCATAATCTCAGGGTCCTGGGATTGAGGCCCACATCTGGCTCTCTGCTCAGCAGGGAGCCTGCT